>VZRN01006455.1:1004283-1050060 GCA_013397935.1 Dasyornis broadbenti
GGGAGGCGGCGGGAGGCGTCGCTTTGGTCCTCCCGGCCCCGCCTCACGGCAGCCCTTACGGGAGTGTGTCCGGGAGCCCCCCGGGTGACGCTGGGCAGGCCTGCTCTCAGCTCCTCTCCTGCCCACTGTTCCTTGGCAGGGTGACAAGGAGCCCGCCCCCCCTGGGGACTGCCAGTGCCCGCCAGGCCCTCGGTGGAGCCGGCAGAGTGCACCGGGCCGTGCGGGAGGGGGAGAGGCGAGGGGACGGGAGCTTCCTCATGGCACCGTTCTCAACGCTGCATCTGCAGGGTTGGGTTTTCTTCACGTGCTGTAATGTCAGTGACTGATTCACGTTTTCAAATTTAAAAAAAAAAAAAAAAAGAAAGACAAAAAAGACAATTTTCCCAGCCTCTGTTGCCAGGCAGCTTTAACGCTGGCCCTGCATTTCTTCCCTGCAGTGAACAAACCATGCACAACTTTTCCCTGGCGCTGACACGCAGCGGCTTTGTCACAACCTGCAGCTTCTAGTGGTGATCTGGTGCTGCTCTGTAGCACAGGTGAGCTGTAGCAAGAGGAGCAACGCTGGGAACTGCCGCTGCTTTTATTTATCTTGTATCACATGAACAGATGGGTCCGGGCAGCAGCCAGCAGCTCCCTCACATTCCTCTTATTCCCTCCCGCATCCCTTCTGCATTCCCTCCCCTCATCCGTCTCCCATCCTTCTGTTTCCCTGCCCCTGATCAAACCATCCAGCACTTTGAGGTACTTGAGTGAAAATATCAATTAGGTAGACCAAAGGTAGCAAAATACTCCTGCAACGAGAATCTGTTTTTGTATTTAAATCGACTGTACCTCTCTGGAGAAGGTTTTCACAATGGTCTTGCCTGTAGGGATCCTTGGGTTGCTGAAGCTTTGAGTTTATACCTGCAGAACCAGGCTTCTAGCCCCACAAAATACAGTCATTTTGTCTCATAAACAACCCTATTCCAGCATGACACCTTGACTTAGGAGATCTATGAACAGACAGAGAAATCAAAGTTTCTTGTGGAGCAGGAAGGGAGGAGAGTGAAGTTCTGCTCTGGTTCCACTGTAGCAAGGACCAAGGGGTGAACTGTTTGCTGTTTGAGTCCCTGTGTATGTTACTTAATGATCATTTCACCCCAATGCCTCAGCTCTCCACCTCTTGTCATGGAGAGTCATTAATTTAGCCATTGTTGCCACGAGGCTGAAGGGCAGAAGTCTTACCAAAAGAAGTGTGTGTTAATTATGTGCCATGTCTTAATGTACACAGGAGCAGCAATTAATTTGTCTGTTCAGGATAAGTCTTTCATAAGGGTGATTGTAATGTGGGATCAGCATGGTATTTCCATCTGAAATTGCTAAAGCTGGCTCAGGAGCACGGGAGACAGAGTGGGTTCAAAGGTGGGCTTTGTTCTTCCTCATTTGTGATCCACAGGCAGCCTGCCTTGTAGCCTGTTGCTCCACAGACGGGCAGGAGAGATTGTGTGGGATTTTGGTCTGGTCACCACCTGGAAGAAACCATTTCTGGATCAGTAGCTGGTCACTTTGGGCACTTTGGTTTGGACAAGCTGCGGGTACAGGGCTCAGAGATGATTGCCCTGTTGTCAGGCAGCTATTTCTGGGCCTGTGTTGTAGGGGACAGGATTATTAATGTGCTCACAAGAATGCTCATTAGCCTCTGCCTTCATGGCAGTATTAGTAAGTTCTTAACTGCTCTTACCTTTTGCTTCACAAAATTTTAGGATCTTCATGTTTTTGGGGTTCCTACTCCTCTTCCCATGCTTTTTTAAAATTGGTCAGGAGCTTTGAGTAGAGACAAGTCAAATACCTAGGCCTGTGAGCTCACATATTTGCTGTGTGTGCTGAGTGGCTGCCTGAGCCTTGATGCTGTGAGGAAATCAGTCTGGAAAACAAAGGCATCTGTTGTATGGGGTTTCTTCTGTTGTTGGAGTTTCTCCTCACTTTTTAGAAGTTATGTCTTCTCTATTGTATGATTTTCAAGAGGATAAGCCTGTTAATTTTTTTCTTCTCCCTTTTCTAGTTCTTCCTGCTTAAGCAGAGGGATAAACCTCCAGCATAAACAAAAACTAGGTTAAAAGCTGGTGACATAAAAACATGGTTATTTAAGCAAGTCTTCTGCTCAACACCCAGCCCGTGAACCCCACCTCAATTACAAAAGCTACTTACAAGTAAGCTGTGCTGCAGTCCCCATTCCCATGGCAAGTTTTGTGTGCCCATGGAGTTTGCTTTGTTCCTGTCTGCAGAACGGGAGCCTTTATCGGAGATGTATTAGTCAAAATTGCTAAACATTCTCTCTATAAAAAGGTAATTATTTCCAAAAAATGATAATTTCTGCTGGCAGTGTGGAATGAACACTGCTTGAGGTAACCCCTGTAGTTCTCATATAAAAGAGAAATCTTGACCCAGGTATTTACAGCTTTTGCCCAGTGAGCTGACACACCTGGCTCTGTTTCCATGAGGAAGTTCGTTTCAAGAGCTAGTGCTCTATATCCTACTTGCCCTGGATTGTGAAATCTTCCAAGAAAGTGTCTGTTCATGGTTGGTTCAAGCACTGGTAGAGTTTTCAGTATGAATTACTCAAAATACTGGGATTTACATTGTTCTGTCCCTTTTGAGAACCTTGTCATGACACTGTTGTCAGAGAGACGCTGCAGGCATCCCTGGGAGAGCTGGGCAGAGCAGTGACTGTAGGACATTTCATGGCCTGCTGTGAAATGTCCTGCAGTGCCTGGGGTATGGGGCAGCTGCTCTGTGTTTGAGATGAGGACACGAGCCTGGTGCTGAGTCCTGGGGCTGCTCAGCCTGCAGCAGCTCCGGCCTTTCCACCCTGTTCCTCGCCTTCCCCACGCTCGGGGCAGATCTGGAGAGCCCTTCTAGCGCCCTCGCCGTGCTGACCGTGCTGCCAGGGAGCACTGACGGCTCTGGGGCAGGTGAGAGGTGTTGGAAGCCAAGCTGCTTTGCTCTGTGTTGGTGCCAGCAGATGGCAACAGCGCCTTGCAGCCCCGGCTCCTTCCAACAGCTGCTGCACCGTCCCTGCCAAAACCCCGCTGCTCTGTTCCCGCTCATCCCTTCTCTGCGTGGGTCATGCACCCTTCGTGCCGGTGCATGAAGCGGCTCTCAAAGCCAGGAACTCAAAGCTGTTCGCTCAGTCTTCAAGCAGGATTCTTGCTTCCAACGGAGGGAGCAGCACGCTGGGGAGCAGGGCGGGTGGTGGCCTGGATCTCTGTCCTGACACTCTGGGGTTTTCTGCTGTGTGAGTGGGGCCGAGTCTGATTCAGTTTCTTCTGCCTGCCCTGGGTACCACATTGAAAATTCGGGCACGGTGAGGGCAAACCAACAGAGAGTGGAGTGTATCATGAAGGGTGACAAAAACTCTGCAGGGAGATGGGTACAGCTGCCGAGTGTCTGAGGACATGGTGGGCTAGGTGATATTAGATGTTGCACCTTAGCTTTGGAGTCACTAAGGGATATGTCAGGAGGGTTGGAACGAGATGACTTTTAAGGTCCCTTCCCACCCAAACCGTTCTGTGATTATTTGCAGCAGCGGCTTCTGCACCTTGAGCCTGGAGAGCCCTGAGAAGTGGTAGCACTTTCCTAGCATAAACAGAGCTGTAGAGCAGAGGGTTAGCCTGCGAGCTGGGTGTTAAGTGCTCTCCCTGAAGGTAGAATTGCTTAGCAGGAGAGATGGGGGTCAAATTTTCCTGCAAAACGTGCAGCAGAACAACTCTCTTGGTGCTGCAGTGCTTGTTTGGAGAGGAGCTGTTTCTGGCTCCTTTCGGATACCGAGAGGCTGGAATGGGTTTGTGGCTGGAGTGCTATTGTGCAGAGCAGTGATGTGGAAGAGCACTCTTGCTGCATGATGCAGTTGAGCGGTGACACCATAGGAACAGAAGGCAGGTTATCCCCTTGACAAGTGGATCCTTTTGAATTTGTCATGTTCCCAAGGCTTATTGTTTTGCCCATAGGAAAAAATGCACTTGTACAGAAAGAAACAAGAGCTGGACTCACTGAGTAAAGGGTTTTACTCTTTGCTGTGGTTTATAATTTGTGTCTGGACTTGGCCCCTGAGCCTCTGTAAAGCAGATGCTACTCAAGCTCATGCCAAAACAGTCTCTGCTGAGCTTGCAAGCTACATTGACAGTTTTAAATGGGGATGTTCTTCCTAATCACTTTTCTTTTTGGTGAAGGTTTTGAAGTGCAGCAGTACCTTACCTGAATTAAACAGCAGAAAGGAGGAGCAGAGCACACTCCGAATTTAAATTGCTCCTCCCTTTGGTGTAAGGCATACCTTGTATTAGTTCTGCTCTATTTGGGTGCATCACAGCTACTGATAAGCATAAAGTGATTGCTTCATTTCGGCAGTCATGTCCAGCTCCAAGCCTTAAACAGTGCTCATTTTAGGAAAGCCAGGGAGAATTCAAAGAGAAATCCATACCCTTACAAGATAGATCAGGCTGAGCTGTTGGAATCCACTGGCTTTGATAGTGGCTCTTCAGATCTATGATTGTATGGAGACTGCAGCAGACCGTGAAAGCTACATCAGTCTCCTTCCTGCTTTCAGCCTGTGTCGCTACAAATCTTGCAATATTGGCTGCACAGGACTTGTTTTCTGCTGATATTGTGGCTCTTAAGGCTGTCTTGAGTGTTGAGCAAAGAAAAGAGCCTTTATCTCTCAATCCTGCTGGCAAAGTGGAATAAGCGAGAGTGATGCTTACAGCTGTAAAGCTCAGAGTGCAGCTGACACTCCTGTTGGCTCAGCAACCCTTTGCTTCCCACAGCGATTAATCCCTAAATTAAATTAAGTTTCTTCCAAGCTAAGAGCATGGAATGCTTGTTTTTCCAAGTTGTGTTTCTGGGTAGTGGTAGAACACAGTTCAAGAGGATTGAGGTGAATTCTGGGCTCTTGCAGGCGTCTGTGCTGTGCAGAGGCAGGAATGGATGTGGCTAGTGTAATCCTGGAGAGATTTTTGCTTTTCTGCTAATTTCTTCTGGCTGCCCTGGAAGCTGTATGCAGGTGAGTGGGTAGACCCCTGTTTAATTGAGCAATCCCTTTGTCTATGTAGGACACGTCTGTGTGCCAGCACACGTCTCCCAGGCGCAGATAAATGCGTCAGAGCTCATAAATGCTGCTGAACCAGTGCAGGAGGGCCTGTGCCCACTTCAGGCTCTCTGATTTCGGGATCATTGCAGGCAGAGGCACCTGCCTGTCTTTACCTGTCCATGTGTGTGTATCCCATGCGTGAGTGTGAACTGATTCCTAAACCTTGTTGGTGGTCAATTGCTAGAATGAGACAAAGGCTTACCCTCTGCCTTTGTTGGTTAGACCTTGAAAGTGAAGAGAACTCTGCTCTCCTGGGGACAGTGACCTCATCAGGTGTTTTCTGCCTTTTCCCTTTTGGTGGTAAATATCTTATTTGTGTTTCAAAACAAAGCTATAGCTGTTGAACAACTTAAAACTTTTTTTTCTTTGTGTCTGCTGCCTTCTTGGCTATGAGATGATTGATCCATTCAGTAAAATGTGTCATTTTGAAGCAAATTAGAAGACAGGAGACAAACAAAAGAGTTACATTTACTGAAGTAGGTTCTTAAGCAGCCTCATCAAAGTCCTGGATGTAGCTAGAAGCTGCTACCTTACAGTGAACAGCTGCTGAGTAGCAACAGTTGGTTAGACTCTTCTCAGAGGACATTTCTAGAATAAGCTTCAGGAATACAGGTAGAGATGTTCTATGATTCAACTCCAAAGGTAACGTTAAATTCCTGCTGCAGTTTCCCCTTCGCCATGTTTATACATCAGTTCTGCAGTGCACCATATCTCCGTTCTGTCTTTGTCAAAATGTGTGGGTAACAGAGAAGTTGTGCCTACAGTGACAGTGGGTTGAGAGATGAAAGCATTGGGTATCAGTGCTGGTCTACGCTAGAAACCAAAGTAATGGATTGGTCACTAAACTCGATGTGTTCAAGTCACTAGACCTGTAGCCTTGTGAAGGAGAATTGTCTAAAGGCTGTGGAAGATAAGTTGACTATGACACAGCCTCTTTGGTCCAGTATGGGACACTTGGCGCTGCAAAATCCTGCTCCAGAAAAGGCGCTCCCATCAAGCAAGTGATACAACTCACTGCACGGCTGTGAAAAAGGGTCCAAAAGCCTCGGTGTTTTACCTGGGGCCCATTAAGCTGCTGCTTCCATGAATTGTTTTCCTACTGCAGCTGGCAAAATATTTCTGTGTAAAAAAGAAGTGTTTCATCCAACCTTCCTGACCCTCTGCGCAGCTTTGCAGCACAAAGCCCGACATTGTAGCTGTGTTTGCAGAGGTGATAACTTCACAAACACAGACTTGAAGTATTGCTGCAAAAATCACAAAGGAATGTACATTAAAAGCGCGTGAGATAATGCAGAAGGTGGCTCAGGGTTGGTTTGGTAGAAGGCATTGGTCTGGCTGCAGTGCCTGAGTTTTGCCAGAGCATCTCATCTCATCTCTGAAGGGAAACTCCTTACAGCAGGTAGAGGCTAGCAGGGTGCGTTTCCAAACTCTCCCAAGGTTACCTGTGTGTCTTTGGCAGCCATCTACTCCTCAGTCCTTACTCTGCAGGTGTTCATAACATGCGGTCTCTGTGTGTAGTTTCTGCAGGAGTTGTAGACGATGTGAAGTGGCTGGGATCGGCTCTGCAAGGTGAGACACAGCAATAGCTCCAATCAGAGCCAGGCTGTGGGAACACAATGCTGAAAGAACTCCTCGGCCCTTGGGGCTATTCTCCTGCTCTTGCAGGCATCTACATCATGCAGACCCTCTGCAGTGTGCTCACAATGCACCAGCTATTTTGCTTCAACTACAAGTGCTGGAAGGCCTTCCCAGAGACTGCCTTTTCTGGCAGCTGAGCTGTTTAATATTGAGCAGAAGCTGTCCACAGTTAAACTATCACTGATGTGGCTTCTCCAGGGTTTGCTCTCACTCTTATAAAACATAAGCACATCGTTGTGTTCCCCTGGTTTTGCTAAAGGAGTGCTCTGAGCTGTTTTGGTCACCCCACATGAGACAGGCAGGAGCTGTGGTGTGGAGCCTGTTGTTCCAGCCAGAACACTGTCATGCCAGGAGTAGCTACTCTGGAAACAGTGGTTCGGGGTGATAAAAGCTGCTTTTGCACTGTTTCCTGCCGTTCCTTTGCCACAGGGGTTTTCCCATTATGGGTCAAGTCCCTAAGCATAAACATTGCATGGAAGAAGGGGCTCTGATTACACCGACAGCACCTTAGATTGTAACACCCTCTCCTTTTGTGGTCAGCTGAGCACTGCATGCTGTGATTTCTTCTATTTTTACTTACAGAGGCGTCATTCAGCGTGAAGCTGTATTTTTAATGTGTAAATAATATAGGTAGAACACCATGCACTATTGGGTGGGTTTTTTGTAACACAAAATCGGCTTTTTTTATACACAACCCTCATGCCTGTAGCTTTTGTGTCTTTGCTGCAGGGTGGAAGTTGAGGGGGTGCTGCATGCTGTGACAGTTGGGCAGGGAACACATGTGGGATGAGATTGGCACTCACAGAGAGCTGGGAAGCACTGTGGCACTTGCATATTTGCCAGAATTCTGAGAAAAAGTATCATAAGTCAAGCAATGCTGATATTTAAGCCTTCCTCTTCATTTCATAGCCCTGCTGAACAGGGACAGTTTAGATAGGATCCCGGTGTCAAGCTGTCAGCTGCTGCAGGAAGCTAAGGCATAATTTTTAATGATTTTTCAGCCATCAAGGTGGCAAAGGCAAAAATATGCTTTTCCAAGACACTGCCAGGCCCACTCTGCAGGGAAGGAGTGGGTTAGGAGTTAGGGTTAGGCACGGAATCTCAGGAGTCCTGATTTCAGTTTCTGTGGGCCAGGCCTCTGTCTATATTTAAATTGGAGTGAGGCTGCTCCTGAGGGAAATTGGAGCAAACTCATCTGGTGCTGGAGATGCACAATCACTACTGCCATCTTACCATGATCACACTGAGCTGAGCCAGGGTCCCAGCTGGCATCAGCTCTCCTTAACCCTGCTTCTTTCCCTGAAAAAGCCGGCTCAGGAAGAAGATCTGTTGCCAGAGGGTGTGAGGTACCTCAGCCCTTTTCCAAGACAGCCAAGCAGGCTCCAGCAATCCCGTTCATGGCAGCCAACATGCTCTGTGCTAATCTGTGCTTGAGCTGTGTGTTGGGTGCTGGCCAGAATGTTCCATACGTCACAAAATGAGGCTTTTTCACGCAGTTCATTTGTTGCTTTTTATCCCTCAATTTGGAGACGAGCATTGGTGCAGGTTGTACTTGAGGGATTTATGGGCTCAACACCTTGGAGAGCCATTCTTGCCTCTGTCTTTTCTCGAAGGCAACGAGATGACAGCAGTTACGTCTCACTTCTGACCTCCTTTCAGAAAGGCTGTGTTTCGGACGTGCCAAATACCCAGCTGCTAATACACAAATTGTTATTTGTTGGGGAGAACTTATGTTTGGTCTGGTAGAATTTCTTGGCTGCAGGGAACCTCTATTATTAAAACTTCTTTTGTTTCAGATTGTAATGTAAAAGGCCAACATTTGTATGTGGTTGATTGAGATGAAATGATGTAACACATGCACATGGAAGAACGCTGAGCATTGTGGCATCAATACGATAATGCTGCAGCAAGAAGTTTACTTGAAATTAATTTACAGATACGTTGGAACTGATTGAAATGTTGTTCTTAACTCATTGAGATAAAGTGGACTAATTTGTCATTCTGGACAAACTATTTCTTATCAACAAACCCACCTCATTTTTTTTAATCAGACTACTTGTAGCTGGGGGGAGTTGGAAGCACTGCTTGCCTTAGCCCTGAGCTGTGGCCGTGTTAATCATAAAACCATCACAGAATTATAGACTGGTTTGGGTTGGAAGGGACCTTAGAGATGATCTGTTTCAGCCCCCTGCCGTGGGCAGGGATACAGTCCAAAATGATGGAGGTGATTGAACTGGTAGGACAAACCCACGGGTGAGTGTGGCAGTAGAATTCCCTCGCTTGGCTACCGCATGGAAATGACTGGCCAGCATCAACTCTGCAAAAGCTGCTCTGGGAATCCAGCAGGAACGATTCCTGTTCCAGCAGCGCATTCATCACTGCCTGTTACGTGGGGCAGAATTGATGCCCCCACCCTCACCCCGAAGCCGAGTCCTTGAACGAAGCCCAGTGAAGAACAATAGAGAACCTCCTTAAGAGAGAAGAAAGGGGAGGAGAAAGCGACTCTCCCTGGCTATAGCAACCCCACCTCCCGGTTATTTCATCTTCCTTACAAGGCTAAAGCCAGAAGCTTTCCTCTACGCCTGGGTCCCTTAAAAGCAGGAGAGCAAAGCCCCGGGATCCCGGTGGAGTGCAGCCGGGATGTGGGGCTGACAGAGGCGGGGAAGGAGGCACTGGCATGAGCCCTGCGGAAAGCACAGCAGAGGAGACTGGTGCTCTCCCGAGAAGTGTGACAGGAACCTGTGAATACTAAAGCAGGTGTCCAGTGATGCAGATCTTCTAAAGAAATATGAAACCAAACCCAAAAAGAAATCACTGAGGGGGAAAAAGTGCGGCATGAGAGGTAAATATATTTTTCCTTGGGACAAACTGAAATAACTGGCTGTGTTTTGTTTGAAAATCGTCATTGTAAGTAGGTGTCTGAAACTGCAGAGTGAAAAAATGCATTTATTAACATCTGAATAAAGACTGGTCTGATTCTGACTTCAAAAGCAGCACTGGGTTAAAAACTCAGATCAGCAGATGAATTCAGGTGCCTCTGAAGAAATTTTGAATCTGCTCTTTAGGCATTCACACCTTAAAGCTTTTTTAAAATCTACTTTTCTGTTTTGCTCTCTCTGCTATTGCTAGATGTTTTCAAGAAGTAGGACGCACGTTGCTTTGGGGAAAAAGCGTGGCACAACCAAAACCTAAAGTGAGAATATGGTAAACTGTCTCCATCAAGACATTTCAAATGCTCCCATACCCCAGTTCTTGCAATAGTGCCATTTCTTCAGAAAGATCCGTGACCTACTGTCCTGGAATGTCTGTTGTCATCTGGTCGAGGTTACTGTAACTGGTATTTGGGGTTCTTTTATTTTTTTTTCCAGTTTGATTGAAACAAGCCGAGATTGTCCACACATTCTATGAAGTGTTTCCATGCTCTGACTGTCTAGTCTCTCTGATGGGTAATTCTAGAGCTGCCAAATCTGAACTGGAAAAGAGGAAACACCTCGAGAGTTCAAAACTACAGTCCTTCTGTGGACCATGCTGCCAGGGAGAGGCAGAGTGGCTGAAAGATGCAAGACTTTGCCCCTTGTCTGTAAGACAGACCAAGACAAATGTTTTGCAAATGTGATTCTACTGACTTTAGCATAACTGCATTCTGGAGCTTTTGGTTTCCATCTTTGCAATGCTAGAGGACTTAACAGGTGCTTTTATTTACCAGCTAAAACGAAAAACTGGCCTGTGGAGCAGAGCTGCTGGGAGCTGTGACAGACAGACCATGAGAGCAGAGGATTGCTAGACAACTCCTGCAGAGTCCGTGCACGCAGAGCTGTGGGCTCAGCAGTCGAGGATGGAAGTGCTGCGTCGCTCCTCAGTCTTTGCCGCGGAGGTGATGGAGGTTTTTGACAGGTCTCCCACCGACAAAGAGCTCGTGTCCCAAGCCAAGGCTCTGTGCAGGGACTACATAAACTCGAGGCTGGTTCGGGCGGGTGTCAGCTGGAGCAAACCCGAGTACAACGCCCCAGTGCCTGGGGGCAAGCTGGCTGAGGTGTCCACCATACTGCTCCGCCTCGGTGAGTCCCGGCTGGGATGGGGGAGCTCAAACTCTGTGGACAGATTCAGACCAGACTTAGGTTTCTGGCAGAGAACTTTCACAGAGATTTCTCTTCTCTGTTTCGAGCATTTAGTTTTGGTTTTAGTGGTCTTCCCTAAACACCTCCTTGAGTTTCCTCAGCCTCTTGGAGCACGGCTCAGCGCAGGGTTTCTGCAGAGCTGCCTTTTTCTGGGGACTTGCAACACCTCGAAATCACAGTGCAGTCCAAGAAAGCCCAGCAGCAAACTGACTCTGTGTGCACAGGCCACAGCTGTGTAACAGTTCTCACAGTACTTACAGCAGTCTTGCTCAGCTGGGCATTTTAACCGGTCTGGCAGTGTTTTCTCCAGATGTGAGTGACTTGATTGCCACAACATCTGGCATCTTCTAGGGCGCTGCTGCCCCTGGAGTTGGCCTTCAGCAGTAGCTCACCCGCGGCAAGGATCTTTAATTTGGGGGTAGCCGCTTAGGAAATGTGTTGTTGGAGATTTCATAACAGCTACTTTTTAACGACAGTGAGTTTAATTTTCCTTTGTCTACCTTAGTCGCTCAGCAAGGTTTTCGTTTTCTTGCTGTTTGCTGGAGCAAGAAGGAGTTGGTTGAGGTTGCCTGGCCTGTGCTGCCACCCTCACAGCACAGCAGCTCTAGGGGCTTCAGGCAGAGCAATTTGAAGGCCACACCTGGAGGCTGTGACATGAAGACACGCTCCAGAGCTTGTGCCAGGAGCACCCTCTGAATGTTGCCTGGCCTTTTGTTTCGGGTGATGTAGCATCCTGTGTGCTCAAGTCTGGCTGTTTGGGAACCCAACACCCAGGTTCTTGGAAGGTGCTCCCAACATCCCTGCAGGCTGGGGTATTAGTTCACATCTGGCTAGGAAACTACCACCAGCATTTGCATCTGATTTAATGACATCAGAGTTCAAACGAGCCTGGTAAAATAACCGTCAGCTGGGCCTAACAAAATCAGGACTAGGGCTGGTCTCCCCACTTTCTCGTCTTTCTACCTGTTTGATATTATCCCAAGTTTCTTTTTAAGGCACAGCTGTGTTTCTTTTAACTGACTTTTTTTTTTTCTTTAGTTAATTCTTTTTCACTTTTCCTCTTCTATGCTGACTTTATTTCTGTTTTTGTTTGCAGTGGTTGTTTGGTCTTTGGGGGATTTTTTTTTTTTTTTTTTGGTCTTCTATCAATCTCACTGTCTATTTGTACTCCCTTTCTTCTGTGCCTGGTTTGGGGGGTTGAGATTTATTTGCTTTCAACCCGATCTTCTGTGGGTGGCCAGGAACATGTTAAAGGGCAAGCAGGTGGCACACTGGATCTGAAGGCGTCTCCTGGATGACTCCCCTGTTACTTATGCACGTCCAGATGGAAAGATTTGGCTGACAGTCCCAGGAACTCGGTGCCTTCTCTGAGCAAATCTGTTTGGAGGGTGCCACGTGGTACCCATGCAAGCAGAAAACTGAGCAGTCCTCCTCATTAGGATGAAGAGTCATTTCTGTCCTGTTTCTTTAGAAACTCCGCTTGCCACATGACCCATGCCTTTCTTCTCCTCTTTGCTGCTCTAACCAGCACAAGGCCAACTGGTATCCAGCCACCTGCCAGGAATGCTAATCCTTAGCCACTTTCTAAGCAGTGCAACAAGCCAGACCAGTTTTTTTCTTTGTGATAGTGCTGAGAAGCCTGTAGAAATTGGAATTTGGAGTATTTCCTAGCCCACCTGCACTCAGAGAGTCCGGTGAACTGCCTGGTGGGCCAGCAGAGCTCCTGGGCACAGGCGATGCAGTTGAAGGTCATAGGGAGGGAGATCCCATCAGCTCAGTGAGGCTTAGCAGCTAATTAGTGCAGTTAATGAGTCAGACGTGGTAAAACCTAATGGTATGGCCAAATGAGGCAGCCCAGACCAACCTGCCGTGTGTGTCAGAGGCCTGGTTTATCTGGAATTGGATTTCCTCTGGCCAAGGGCCAGGGAACTGCCCTTTGACCACTGCACATGGGAACTGTCACTGCTGCCCTGATAATTCTTCCATAATCACTGAAGCAAGGAGAGGAAGCCCCCAAACTGCTCTAAATGTTGCTAAGTTGGGCACCAGAGCAAGGACACCGGAGAGCAGCACCAACATGCCTGCTGCAGGAGAGGTGCTGGGGCTGCTGGGGCAGGGAGGCTCTGTGAGCATGGGAATGCTTCCCTGTGCTCTCCTTCCCCAGATGCTCCTGTCTGCCCCATGCCTTGCTGCAGAGCAGGGCATGTGTGCCTCCAACTAAACCCTGATCTCATCTGGGGCCTCCAGACGCTGCTTGTTTGAAGTTGCAATAGTGGCAGGCTACCAAGTGCTGATCCCAGCCTCCTGTGCCTCCCTCTCAGCTACCCAGGGCTATCCCCATTTCCGTGCATTTACCGGGAAGTCTGTGTGCTGCCTGTGAGGAGAAAACAGCTGGTGGGTAGTCCGAGTGAGGGTTCCTCTTATCAGGGCTGACCGTGTGTTGGCAGGTTTCCTCTTGCCATCAAACAGGGACAATGCCACACTCAGAAAGGGCCAGGAGAGCTCAGCTGTGGAGTTCTGTAGAGCTGGGCTTTGCCTGTGCTGAGTGTCAGATAAATGAATAAGGATCGGTAGGTAATGACTCTGTGACAAGCTCCTGATTGCAGTGACATCTCCCTCTTTAGCTCCTATATAAATGAAATTTTGAGGAGAATCAGTTGCCCTCTGTCTGGGCCGAGTCACCTGGGCCTTGCAGCGGGATATAAAGCTGATGGGACAGTTCGTCCTCTTCCCAGAGCACCCTTGGGCAGGAGAAGAGCACAGTGTGTCCTAAATCTAAGTCCAAAAGGGCTCTCCATGCACAAAGGGCCTTGGTCCCATGGGATGTTTGTGTCGTGTCACATTCCTACAGCAGCTGTGCAAGCTTTATTAAATATCCATGAACCTCTACAGAGAGAGTAATCCCTTGGAAACTGGGCTTTATTAATTCTACTACTCAAAAATGATTTGTTTTGCTGCAGAGGAAAAGCTTTGCTGTTGTTTCCCAAGCTCCCTAGCTCAGTCCTTCAAGAGGAGCTTCTCTGCTTGCCCTTGGTATTTTTGTCTTGGTCTTCAAGCTGGCCTGACACTCCGGCCATTTCCCAGCTGGGCAGAAAACACTCTGGAGGTGAAAGGACATATCTGTGTGTGTCAGGAGCCTTGCTGCTGAGCAGTCAGCCATGCAAATGAACATCCCTTTAACCATTTGGAGGAGGAAAAGTACTCCAGATTGACTCTCAAGTGCCTGTGTGGGCATAAAATAGCTGGGTTGAGAGTCTCTTTGTTCAATTGATGTTGTGCAGCTCTGGGTGGATCCTTGGCTTTCACCAGCCTTCAGCACTCTTGAGTCGCTCTCATGCACTTCAGGCGGTTTTGCAAAGGCCTGATGGGTGCTGAGGAAGGGCGTGTCTCTCAAAAGCTTGTGTGGATGTGCATGCCTCCTTCTGTCTTCTGAGATAAAATGACATGGCCTTGCTTATCTGAGGCCTGTCTCCCGTGTTGGAGGAAAGGCAGGCAGCCAGCCTGGGAGCAGCATTTCTATCAGGGATTCCTGCAGGCACAGCGCTGGTGCAGGGCCACTGCCTGCCCCCACTCCCTTTAGGAGTCCCAGGCACAGAGCAAAGTGAGAAAGGAGGGTGCAGGCGGCAGGGAATTGCATCTAAACAACCCTAAGCACTCTGCTGCCTGCTTCGACTCAGGGGGAGCTGGAGTTCAAACTCTCTGGCTGAAGGCATCCCTGGAGTGACCCCAGCCATAATCCCTCCCGTGTGAGAGCAGGACTGGGTGCTGTGCATGCTGACTCCTGGCTGTTTGCTTCCAGGGGATGAACTGGAGTACATTCGCCCCAACGTCTACCGGAACATCGCCCGCCAGCTGAACATCTCCCTGCACTCGGAGACCGTGGTGTCTGATGCCTTCCTGGCTGTGGCTGCACAGATTTTCACTGCAGGTACTGTGCCTGGACAGACACACAGACAGGGCTGGGTGGAAAGGAACAGGATGGAGCCACCCCTCTCGGAGAAGGCATGTTTCTGGCATGGCCTGTAAGGTGGGGCCTGCTTTCTGAAAGGGCTGTGGGCAGTTTGGCAGTGCGCCCTGCTTTAATGGTTTAATGAGAGCTCCTGGCAGGGAAATGTCCTGGGTTGTAATATCCTCCCAGTAGGTTCTGTCTCATTCTAGAAGGCACCTCCTGCCCTTCCTCGCTGGGAGGTGGTGTTACCTCATTGCATGGGGAGGTCACTCATTCCAGGCTTCTTTGCTCACCGTTGGCAACTGCAGGAGATCCATGGCATGGGAGTCTCCCTTGTTCCAGCTCACACTGCTGGTGCTGGGAGCCAGAATCAACTCATCACAAGGGAGCTCCTCTCCTCCTGGCTTCCTTTCCCACAGCAACAGCTGCAATGGGGCCTGTGCTCCTCCTTTCTCTTATTGGGGCAGTCTTGGCCCTTAAGGCTGCTCCAGATCAGCAGGGCCATTGAGCTTTCTCCCTGCTGAGAAGGGAGTGTCCTGCTGCTGCTGTTAGCCTGGTTCCAGAGGTGATGGTCAAAAGCAAAATGATGCCCTATGCTGTTTTCCTGCAAGGGAGCTTCAGCTTTCCCTGGAAACAGTCCCTGCCCACAACTGGAAAAGCAGCGTGTGGGAATTGAGGGAAGAGAAACCTTATAGAGAGATTTATGTCAGGCAGGTTCTGACACGGCTGTAGGCTTTCTGCAATGCCTTGTTATGTTGTCTGTGGAAGGGACGCTAGATGTTAAAGACTGGAAACAAATAAAGAAAAAAAGAAAAAAAAACCAAAGAAAGCAACTTGCTAGCAGCACAGCAGTGGGAACACACTGGAACCAGTGACAATAGCATGGGAAGTGCCACAGGACACAGGGACTCTTGTCACTTTAGGAATAGTTGCTACAGGATAGAAGCCCAGATTTCTGTTATACTTTCAAATAGGCTACATCACTCAAAACCTTTTAATCTTCACAATCAACTGTGCTTCTTTATCTGCAACCACTGACACTGGAGAAGCCCTGACATGCAGAAGGTCTGAAGTGTATTGTGGTGGAGAGCACAGATCCTGCCCAGAATCATAACAGATGGCAAAATAGATCTCTGAGAGGGACTGCCCAAGCAGGGCTTCTGGCAGGTCAAGCAGGGCAGATTTTACTCCGTGGGTTATGGAAATTGGTGCTGTGTCATTGGAAATGGCTGGAATTGGACCGTGTGGGAAGCTCTGCAGCCCTCAGCAGCCTTTCAGAGCACGCCTGGGATGCAGCTTGCCTTCTCACTGGGCTGGCTTGGGAGGCCCTGTGCGCTCAGAAAGCTGGGAAGGGGTGGCAGGAATGTCTGAGCGTGGCTGTGTTCAAAGGGCAGGTGCCCTGTCTTGTCAGTGCTGGACTTTGCTTGCATCAAGGGCTACAGAAACACAAAGGTCAAGTGGGCAGGCTCAGGTGCAATTTGCACTGCAGGTGGGTGTGTGGTCTCAGATGCCTCCAGCTCTCTGCACTGGGGCTGGCCGACCTCCAGAGCTGAAGGGACACAGCCAGGAAGCCAGGAACGCTGCAGGTGGAGCAGAGTGTGAGTGCTGCAGTGCTGCACAACTGGGGAGAAAGTCTGCTGCCTCCTGGGAATTCTGCTCTCAGTGCATTTTGACAAACGCATCGACAGCTGCATTTTTTGGTGTTCTTCGAATTCCCAGCTCGGGAGCCAAATGTGTGGATAGTTTAAAATTAAAGTGGGAATCATGTCTCTTAGTTCTAAACTTGGGTTTTCAGGGTGTTTAGAATAGAATCTGGGCTCAGCCCTGTGAGGCTGACAATGCTGGAGACTTTGGACTCAAGCTCTTTTGACAGTGCTGCCCCTGCTCCCGGGCCACTGTGCTGCAGAAATGGCTGTGCTGGTTGCACTGGGGCTGATTCAAACCCTCCCAGAGCTCTCTATGTTCTGTTCTTAATTCTTTCTCGTCTCTGCTGGGAATTGTGTGTTTAATTGCTTTTATCAACTTGTTATTGCAGTATCTCCTATGTAGAAGGCTTCTGAGGGGCAGAGGGGTAGGAGTTTGCTCATTTTTAACATTCCTGCATCCAACTGCAGTCTCAAAATGCAGCATTTAACAATAAATCCAGCAAATCGCAGTTGGCTGTGGCAGCCAGACATTCATTCCTCTTTTTTTTTTTTCATAGTTCAGAGGAAAGAGGCTCTTACTGAGCGAAGGAAACCAGACACTCAAGTTCAGTCTGAGTTTTCATGCCAATTACCAAGGTTATTAAGAAAACAGCTCCAGTCTGACACTGCAGTGCCTAGACAGCTTGGGGAGCCCCACCAGTCCCTTACAATGTCTTTCCAACAAGGAAGCAGGGGATTTTGACCCTTTTTTGCCGGAGGGGTTTTCTCCTTAATCTTTTACATGTCTGTCTTTCACTTTCTGGTCTGGTTTTGAGTCCTCACACTCAGTCAGTAGCTCTGGCTGTGCACACTTCCTGTCCACACTGTCTACGAATGTTGACTAAGCCCAAAACATCCCCGAGCAGCCTGTCTCAATGCCTCTTCCTTCAGTGAAGAAATTTTTACTAATACCCAATCTAAACATCATCTGGTGCAATTTGGGGCCATTTCTTCTTGTCCCACGGCTTGTCTGGGAATATCTGGTTGGGATTTTCTCCTTTGCGTCTACCCAGAGCAGAATAACCTTGGTTTTAACCCTGGAATTAAGTGACCAGGGTGTAACACTAATTCATTTTACCCTGGGCTCGGCGGTGTTTACATACCTTCAGCTCCATGGCTGGCCTAGAGTGTGCAACTTGTGCTTCTTTTTTTTTATAATGCCTTCTAAGCAGCCCTTCACATTTTCCATATCCTTTTGTTCCATGTCTGTGAGCAGAGCTCTCTCTCTTTTGACCATTCCTTTCTGGACCAGTTTTCCATTCCCTGTTGTTGTTAGCTCCTGTGCACACTGGGAAGCTGTGAATGGATTTTCTTGCTTGGTAACAAGTGCCTGTGTCACCCAGAGTGGATGACAGCCAGGCTTTTGGAGGAATCTGAAGCAAGATGATGTGGTTTTGCTTCTCATGTGCCCTGGCCAGATGCAATTCCAGCTTGTGCTGAGAGATGCATCACACTGGGCATCACGGGGGGCAGAGGCACTGCCCTCTCAGTAGACTGTGCTCCTCTGCCCCTGCCAAGGGAGTCCTTGAGAGGGAAAAGCCAACGGAGCTGGTGTCCTGGGAAAATGCTGGGGCATGTTCCCCTGTCCTGTCCTGCCTGGGGCTGGATGGCTGCTGGATCCTCCTGGCCAGGGGCTCAGCCACAAGCGTGGCTCAGGTGTTGGAGATGCCTGCTCTTGCCTTGCTTCTCACCCCACAATATCCAGTGAGAACAAGGGCATGAGCTGTGCCCTGCTGCTGTGCATGAGAAGCCCAGCCAGCTGTGTCCATCTTCTGCCTCCAGCAGCGGCAAGAGGACTTCCAGACAAATGGAAATCAGGAGGGGATTTCCTCCTCTCCTGCCGCTGTGGACCGGCTCTGCTGGTAACAGGAAAGGCAGACTGAAGGATTGCTTTGACCCTTATGGGCACTCTCTGGAAGGAGGATGTGAGCCCTGAGCCCTCCACATCCATCACCATTACAAGCATGAGCCAAGAGCTCCTTCTTTTCCTGCTGTCTGGTGAAAGGGAGAGGGCGTCTCTCCATGTGCCAGTCCTGCAGCAGGTGCCACTGTGGAACCACTGAAGCTGAAACGCTTCCTCTCCATCCTCCCTGGTCTGATGTGCCTCAGAGCAAACTGCCCTCCTGTGTCCTGGGGAACTCGTGGGTCTCTTGAGCCTTCCTCTTTCACAGGCTGTGGATACACTTTGCTTCTGTTGGAAAGAGAAACTTGGGTTCAAAACAAAATTAACCAGGACTGGAGCTGTCTTTCTGGACCAGAGTGACCTCAGCCCTGTCAGTCTTTGCTACTGTCATGTAAATACCTCAGAGATAATGGATTTGCTTCAGATATTTAGAGTGCTGTCAGTAAAAGCTCGGGAATAAGCCAGCGAGCTCTTCCCTGGAATTTTGGGTAAGTTTTGTTATGTAACTCAAGATGCAAGGAACCCCATTTCTGCAGGGATGGAGAGCTGTAGAACTGACTTACATGGAAGCTGGATATCAGCCAACTGAGACTCTAGTCCTGGAGATGTATCAGCAAGGAGCACAACCCCTTAAAGCCTCTTCCATTAGGCAGAGATGCATTGACCTGCACTGGGACAGCCCCTTTCTTGCAGGGAGAGGCCCTCTGTCGAGTCTTGTGTGGTTTCACGGCCTCTTCCTGGCTCGTTCTGCTGCTGTCATGGTGACACACAGTGTGAGAAAGGCTGATAAATAGTGTGAATGCCAAACAGGCAGGGAACTTCCTGAGTGACAGCGCTGGTGTCAGGGACACCGCAGGGTCTGCTTGGCAAATAAAACCAGGAGAAGAAACAGCCACGTTAGCTACATTAATAACTTTCTCTGGTGTCGGGGATAGTTCTGGGGAAGGACAGAACATCACTGAGGATTTGCGCTAATGCTGTTACAGTTGCTGCAGAGCCTCACAAAAGCCTGATCTGTACATTTTGATCTTATATTTGTCATTTGAAAATGGGGTGGTTTTTAACGCTGAATAGATTTTCTTCAGTCTAACAAGGTATTCCTGTGGCTGACATTTTAGCTCCTCAAAAGTTTAGTTCTTGTTGTAATTTAAGAAAAAGAAAAGCAAGTGATTCCTAAAAGTGTTAGTGTGACTGTCCCCTGTGAGGCACTAAGTGTAAGAACTGTGGAAATGCTCTGAAATCTGCATGTTTTCTAAAGGAATATGGGGCACTCTGCTGCGGTGAGAACAGCTGTGAGGAGGCTGGAGCTCCATCCCAGAGCTGGTTCAGGCTACCTGGGGATCTGAGTGTGCAATGAAGGAAAGAGGGAGGCTCTTTACGCCATTTAAATTGTATTTTTGCTTGCTGAGCACATCTAGGTTTCTGGACGGTGTGTTTAACCCCTCCTGGTCCCTAGGTCCAGTCATTGCATGGATCTTTCCTTCCTCTCACCTGTTTTCTTTCTTGCTGCAGCCCTGCAAGAACAGTTCTGGGTGGTTTTCAAATATGAGAACTTCACCAGACTTCTGGCCGTGTTTGGGGGAGACTTTGGACAGATTCCGTCGAGACTGGATGATCCTTGTGGGTCCAACCAGCTCAGGGCTCACATGACTGTGACTCCTCTATTCCACCTGTGATTCTGTGAACCCTCTGGGCCCTGTAGCTTTGCTTCCCTTTGCTGCTTTTGTGCCGTGATAGAACTGAAGGTGCTCCTCTCGTGTGCCCTGAGTGTCACATTGGAACAGTTTCCTCTCATCTAGAAAAAAACAGGACTGCTTTGTCCAAGGGTGCTTAAGATTTGTGTTGAAGACAAAAACCCCAGGCTGCTCAAACGATTTGAGTTCTATCATGTCCCGTGCAGCATGGGCACGGCTGAGAGCCAATGGCAATACAATTGTGGTGGTGCACATCTTCCCTACCCTGATGGTGCCTTTGGGCTGCTTTCTCCAGAGCTGTGCAGCCAGTGCTGAGAGGCAATCAAACCTCACCAAGGTCAGATTATTTCTGCTTCTCTGTGTGTGGAGTATCTTCCCCAGTGCTGCTCCCCCGGTATTCCTTTCCCTCCATGAGGAGAGCACACAGAGCCGTGGCTGCACGCAGGCACCGTGGGCACACGGAATGAAGCAGAGCCGTTGCCTCTGATTCCTCAAGACTGAGCTGAGTGTGTGTGTGAACATGAACGAGCTTTTTTCTTTCCGCAGGCATAACGTGGGGCAAGGTGGTGTCCCTGTACGCCGTGGCAGCTGGGCTGGCCGTGGACTGCGTGCGGCACGCGCAGCCAGCCATGGTTCACACCATCGTGGACTGCCTGGGAGAGTTCGTCCGCAAGAGCTTGGTGACGTGGCTCAAGCGGAGAGGAGGCTGGGTAAGAAATGCTGTCTCATCATACCTGTTTCTGCATGTGCAGGCCAGAAAATATCCCAGTTAATGGAAGTGAGAGTGCACTCGCTGCAGCTTTATGTGTATCATTCTCTTCCACAGCCTTGTGGCCGCCTCTGTCCTGCTTACACCTGTGCTAGAATTATGTAACTCTATTATTGCCTCATGGCCCCATCCTCAAAACCATCAGTTATTCTTGTCCTCAGCTTCCTGCCTAGCTGAGCCATAATATTTCAGTCCTGACCCACCAGCACCTGTTGTGCTCCTGATCTTCTCCAGAGCTAACAGCCAGTCACAGTGGGACACTGTAGGGGTCATTCCTAGGAGGTCCTGGCACAGGTTTCCCAGAGAAGCTGTGGTTGCCCCATCTGTGGAAGTGTTCCAGGCCAAGTTGGTAGCTTGGTTCAGTCACCTGACTTCTTCAGGAGTGAAGACACCGTTTTGGTGAAGAGGAACTGGGAAAGTCTCATTGTTCTGATTAAGATCCCTTGCGCTTCCTAAGTACTAATCCCACCTTAAGTCATCCCTGTCCTCTCTAAAACTGTGTCACCTTGAGGTCAGCTGACTCAGGGAACTGTTTGGTTGGGCTAAATGGGCTTTGATTTGAATGCCCTGATCTGTTTCATTTTGCATTCCAAAAATTAACTGTGCTGAGGCAAGTGAAGAGGATATCCTGGGATTAAGTAACACTGTTCCTGCCTGTTAATGCCAGTCCTTGCCTCAGTGTCATTTGAGGCTTGCTTTGACTGCACACCTGTAGAGCTGCTTGAAATGTATTCTCTGAAACATTTTTTTTTTTTAAAGATTCAGTTTCACTAAAACAGAAATGTTGCATAGAAACACATCTCTTTCTAGTTTCCAAGCACTTTTTCCTTTGTTTTGGTAAAACTGGCATGCTCTGATAAGTTAGCATCTTGTTTTAATTTTTGTATCGCTTCATTAGAGTTCGAAAGCAGAGTGTTCGGATAGTTCCAAAAGGATATTTTTGGAAAGTCTGTTGCATAGCAAGCAAACTGCAAAACCCATCCCCAGACCAGCGGTGGTTCTGTGCAGCTGAGGAGATAAATCTACCACTGGCTCCTTCTGCCAGCCATCGCTCTTTCGATGGGCAGCACATTCCTGTTGGAGTTGCTGGATCGATGCTGGCTGCTTTTGGGATCTGGCCCTAAGGAAGGGAAGCCAACCTCACCACCCCTTATCAGGCAAAAGGACTCTGAGGGCAGAGTCATTATCAGCATTTATCAGCAATTCTGGCCTGTGAAGAGGAAATACTTTCCCTCTAGGAATGAGGGGTCCCTTCAGTGTGGGGAAAGGCTGCTAATCCTCCTGCCATCTTGTGCTGTGCTCCCCTCAGTGTCCTTCCTCCTGATCTAGGCACTGCAGCAAAGAGTTCTCTGATGGGCCAGACCAAGCAGCCCTCTCACCCGCTGTGTGGCCCGGCTGGTGTTGGTTTGTCTTGGCAAGCCCTCCTTGTTCTCAGGGCCCCCATTTCCTAGGCTGAGGCTGCCAAGAGTAACCACCGTGCCCTGAGCGGGTCCAGAAAGACACCACGGAGACTTGGGGAAGGCATTTGGAATTCTCCATTCAGCAGCAGGATCCCGTGCTGCTTCAGCTGGGGAGAGCCTACCCCGCAAAGCCCGACTCGAACCTCGTAGGAGGAACGAAGAAGAACCTTTGAGATATCATTTCTCCCTGGGAAGAGTTCGCAGCCTCAGTAGTGGCTTTACAGTGGAATAGAAAGATTGAATTTTTTCTTTATCAGCATTTGCTACAAAGCAGCGCATGTGACCTGAACTTGTTTCAATAATTAACACAGAACATCAAACTGCCATTGCAACAGTTTATCAGTGCCTGACAAGGCAAAAAGACATGCGTTATTAAGTAGCTTTGAAGTTTTCGATTCCAGTGCCTTATCAGGTAGGCTTGATTTGGATAACAACAGCTGAGGCCATTGTTAAATAGCTGAGCAATTTTGCTTATCTAAGCAAGCCCCACACAAATTTGTAAGTGCTTCTGAGTGCAGCTCCTCTTGGTTAGAGCAGTGAGGTCATTGCCTCTGGGAGAACACAGTAGGGCTTTAAGGATTCCACGTTTTCTCATCTGGCAGTTAACCCACTGCAGCTGTAATCAGCCCAGTGTGTATATCTGGGCCTCGTACAGGCACGTGTGAGGTACTAAAGCCCATTAGAGCTTACGTTCCTCACGGATCAGGTGCCCTAACAGATTTGTTCACATGGGTACCTGCATGTCACGACTTCTCTCAGCTACAGGGACAGTTTGACACGACTGTGTTTTAAGCGTGACCCCAATGCAGGTCGCTATCCTTTGGCAGGTTGGATCAGTTCAGACACTTTTCAAATGCAAATGATGTGTCATGGGGGTTGCATTGGATATCAGGGAAAGGTTCTTCCCCATGGGGTGGTCACCCTAAGCCATCATTGAAAGTATTCAGAGAGACCCACCTTACTTTCCTCCCCAACACAGATAAAGTACCTGTAACCACCAGTGCCACACTGCAGCATCTTCTGGTGGCTGTGTCGGCTCTGCTTGCTGTTTGCTTGTGGTTTTTAGCTCCAGGCAGCAGCATTTCCACACCTTGGTGCTGTCATTCTGTGTCTTCCCATCGTTGTGTGCCTGTGTTCATTCTCCCTGCAGTCTCTGCTTGTTGGTTATTCCTGGGCTCAGCTTCTCCTGATGCTCCCAGGAGATCAGCGGTGTGGCGAGGTGCCAGCCTTCCAGGCATGGTGAACAAAGAGCTGCTGGAGCATGTGGGAGGCTGCTGTCAGCAGAGCTTTGGTCTGTGGATGATGATGGGGCTGGTTAGTGTGGCTGTACTCACTCACCAGACTGGGGGATTTGTCCCTTCAGCCCCCTTTTCCATTCTTGTAAAGAAAAGGTTTTTCGGGCTGTGAACATTTGCCCTCCTTGTGGTCTGATTATTGTTCCCATTTGCCACCCAAAAGTTGTTTCTGAAACCCACATGGGGTTGATGTGCTAAGGGTGCACCCCCTGTGATACAACCACAGTCCACATCTCCTTGTGCTAGTCTGGAGTTTAACCACAGCTCAGTTATAGCACCAGCAAAGCTTTTATTTGATTCCTCCACCAGCAAATGCATTTTTCCCTCTACCTCTGTCCTGTTCACTTCACCCTCTGGATATTTTCCATTTTCTCCTTCCCATGCCAGCTGAGAGCCTATCTCTATCAATTTGCTGGTTTGTTGGTTTTTTTTTTTAAATCATTGCAGGCCAGCTTCTCTTCTTGTAAATACTTGAAACTGGCTGCCCAAGCAATCCTTAAATCTGGCCCACAAATCTGGGAGGCATCTCTGCTGGCATACATATTTCCACAAACAAAGCTACAAAGTTTGCATTGCTTTAGATTTAAATTAGGGGATGGCTTGCTTGAATGTCTTCCAAAGAAAACATTAAGGCAAGAGGAAAAGTGCGAGCAACTTGAGCTGATATTAAACAGGACAACCTCTGGGAAGCATCTGGCTTTACAGAAAAGGATGGAAACACTGATACTGCTAAAGCTTCCTAGACCTTCTGAACAGGGAAAGAAAGTTGTATTTAGCCATCCAAAATGGAAAGTGCTGGATAACCTTCCTGCAGCATTTCTTTCCCCAGGGGTGGCTGAAGAGGGGGACACTTTGCCTCGTTGATGGGGAATTAGGGAAGTGTATTTTGCAGGGCTCTTGGTTTAATAACTTCCAGTGTGTGGAAGTGCCAGAGCCAGCACCTGGTGCTGCAGCAGCAGTAGTGGTGCCATGCTCTGGGTTGTGGGGCTGCAGAAGTGGGGCTGGCGTGGGCATCTCTCTCTGACGATCTCTCTTCCCTCCTCATTAGGCAGACATCACAAAATGCGTGGTGAATACTGACCCCAGCCTTCGCTCCCACTGGCTCGTGGCTGCTGTTTGCAGTTTTGGCCACTTCCTCAAGGCCATCTTCTTTGTCCTGCTGCCTGAGAGATGAGTCTGAGCTGCCAAGCGCAACCCCCCTGCCCCATCTTCTCTCCCACTCCAGAAGCAACAAGAAGTAACTGGAGCAGTAATTCCAGATTGGTAATGGCAATCTCTGAAGAGGAGGAAGAGAAGAGCCGGGACAAAACAAAGGCTTGTTCTCCTCTCCCATCAGCTGGGAGCAGATGATCAACCACAGTCTCCTATTTGCAGCCACACAAGCCTCCGTCACCATTAACCCTTTCAAGAACCTTGTTTCCCTGGGTGACTTGCATGCGTGGCCTGGGTGTTGCTGGTCCCTGGGCATGCTGATGGCAGCCACGAGCAGCATGGGCTGTCAGTGGCTGCTCCTTACAGCTGTGTTGCATGCCTATGCTAGTGCCAGGCAGAGGGGAGGAGGAAGGGAATATTCTTTGAAATAGGATAAGAAAATAGGGGAGGGGGAGAGTCCCTCCTTCTCTCCATGTGATTTCCCTTTCAGTCCTCAGACTTGCCTTGTGTTGATTCTTGTCGTTACGTTTGTGCTTAAACTTCATCTCCTCCTTTATCCCTAACTCACGTGCTGGGCTCTGCCCCAGCTCAGCATGGCGGGTTTTTAACAAGATAAACCCAACCATTCTGTCGACAGATGCTTCTCCGATTGGTCTGAGTGGCTGTGTGAGGGGCAGGACGAGAGGGACAATTTGTGCTTTGTTGACAGGAGAGCAAGGGGCACTGCCTTCAAGCAACAACTCGGGATGGAGTTTCATCGTGAAGAAAAACATTTTGATTTTGTTTTGAGGTGTTGTCAGAGCTGAGCATGTGAGTAGCAAAGGCTGAGGGGAATGGGCAGAAATAGGGAAGCAGCAAGTGAGCAGGCTGGTGTTGTAAAAGCTGTGAGCTGATGTACGTTTCTCCTTTAATCTCTTGAAGTACAACTCGTAGTCTTATTTGTGGCAAACAATAAAAGAAAATAGGTGATATTTCACTATTGCAAAGGCTATTGTATTTGTTTCCAGACCAGACTTAACAATTCCAAAAAAGGCCAGGACATTGCAGAGACAAACACTCTGGCCATGCTAAAAATACTTCAGCTTTTCCCCTGGTAGAGCATGTTAACATGTTAAAACTTTGACTCGCCTGCTTCATGCCTGGAATTTAACCCATGTTGTTGCCATGTCAGAAACATTCTGTTTTCACCGACGGATGCAGGGCCTCCCTGACGTCAGCAGGGAAAGGCCATGGAGCCTCTTCTCTGCCAAAGCCTTCTGGAGACTCCCTGCTCAGTGCCCTGCTCCCAAAAGTGTGAGAGTTGGCACAGGAGGAAAAAAAAGGCGGATTAAGAACATGTGCCAGTATAGGAGGTTTTGGTGGTTTTTTTCCTGATTTCCCTCCCAAACATTTAGAGGGGCTTTGTTCTTCCTGCAGGAGTTGCAAAGAGGTCTGGGAGTAAAGCAAAGCCTTTGCTTTTGGGTGCTGTCTGTGGGCCAGGTCTCTGCTCGCAGTTAGTGGTGCTGTGCTCTGACCAGCAGGAGCCCTAGCCCAGGATGTGTAGGGGTTTGATCCTTGCACATTCCTGCTTTTCCTGCTCTAGCCCTTTGCGCTCTGACATCAGCTGGCCCCAGCTTTACCCCCAGGTGCTGCAGCCCCAGTGAAGGGTGCTGTGCCAGCTTGGTCTGTGAGTACATTTTCAGTAGCAAAGCAGCTCTTGTGGATCAAAACCCTTCTGGGGCAACGTCCCCCAGCCCCAGTCTCCCAACAAAAACACTCATGAGAAGGAGAGAGCCTCCCATTCCACATCAAAGCTGTGTGCTGCCTTGGACAGTGACCAGGGAGACTTTGGGGTGGATTGTACTGATGAAGTTCCCAGCGTGGATGCAGCTGATGGTGCCATGAGGTTGGGGCATTTTTATGTGTGTAAAGCTTGCAGCGGCTCTCCAAATAAAACCAAATTGCCAAAGGAATAATTTTTTTTTTTTTTTTTTTTAATTTCCTGACATAATTATGTTGGCATCAGGGGTTTTGCTGGCATCACTTACAGTCAGGATTTTCTTCCTTAAATTCCTGATAGATCTGGCTATGGAAATTTAGAGCAGGTACATAACACATGGGGAGCTACACTAATCACCTTTGAGCAGCAGAGAGAGGATGCCCTCCAGTCTGCAACAGAGGCACTAAAAGCTTTACAGGGCATAGCAGAGAGGGTGCAGATTTGTTGTCCTAAAGGAGCTTGTGGGAAAGGAGACTTTGAATTTCTGGAAATACCCTGGTTGTGTGCAGACTTTGACTTGGATGGCTTCACAGCTCATCAATCCAGCTTGCCCCGTGTCTCATGGAGGGAAGGGGAGTTTCTGGAGCAGCACAGCTCCACACTGGGACTGGCAAGACCTGACTCAATGCAGATGCTGTTTTGAAATGCAATGCTTAAGGCTGGTTTTTTCCAGTAAACAAGTGATATCAGAGGGTCTGTTAAGGAACTCAAAGAGTTAAATGCACCAATTAAGTGGATTTAACAGAAAGATAATGACAAGCCAAATAAAGCAGCATTGCTGGAAAGGAATGTGTGTGGGTGGGAAGGGGGTTATGGAGGCAGACAAAGGCTCAGCCTGGAAGCTGCTGATAATGAAGAGGTGGTGGAGCTCCCCTCGAATCGGTTTCAGGCTTCTCTGGCTTCTCTCTGTCTTCTTGCATTTGCCAGTCCCTGCAGAATTCACCCCGGAGCTCAGCAGCGCTGCTCACCTTGCCCTGGCTGTTAAAGGAGGGTCCTTGCACCCTTCTCACTCCTGTAATAACCACAGCACCACCAGCCCCGTCACCAAAATAAACAACAGACAGACTGAATTGTACACACCGCTGTGCATTCAGGAGATAACAGCACTGAGCATGATACAGATGAGTGTTTACGTTGTGTTCAGTCCTATCGGTAATGTTTTGTCATTTTGGAGTCCTTCCAGAGGTCCTTTGCAATCTCAGCTGTTCTGAGGCTCTGTGATTTTTCTATTCCCTCTTCTCTTTTCGCCAGTCCTACCTGATGGGAGACATCAGGGTTGGTTGTTTGTCACCTTAATAAACATTTTCCTTTAAAATGATTGATGAGGGTCCTAGGAGCAGATCTAATTTATTTAGTTGCTAAAGAAAACCAAGAAGAAAACAAGTACCAAGGTTAGTACTAGAGTACTATTGTGCTTCTACATGCCAAAAGCCTGCCTGTTGCTCCTCTTCCAACATCCAAAACTGAAAACCCCCAAACCAGCCACCTCATTCTCTTCCCTCAGTGTTTCCAGCTCTTTGAGAAATCTGCCTGCAGTAAAAGCTGCCTTCATTTTTTTAATGCTGTTTTCCACACATTGAATGTTCTGAGACTTACACATAAACTGTCCTGGGGGGCTGTTCCCTGTCCCCAGTGACCTTTCAGGCCTTTCAGTGCCCGTTTTTTTTTTGGCTGAAGGGCAGCAGTCTTGGGGGCAGAGGACAAACCTCCTCTCAGCCTGGGGAGACACGGCTGCTGCTCAACCCGTTAGGCACCTGCCGAATCCAGCCAAGCTTCAGCTGTCTCCTGCTTTTCTGTCCCGCCAGGAAAACTGGGGGCTCAGGGAAAAGGTGAGGCAAGGTCAGGTGGAGGCATGGGAAGTGCTTAGGGAGAAGCAGGAAGAGGAAGAAGGGCTTGGATGGAGGTGGGAAAATGGCATCGGAAGTGTTTTTGTGGCTGTGGGGTGTTTTGCAGAGTGGAGTTTTGCCTGTGGTTACAGCAGAGAGCAGGGCCTGGAGGAGCCCCAGCCTCGCCTTTGGGCACGGCAGAACTTGCTCCAGTGAGGATTCCCACCATCCTCCCCACCCTCACTCTCGGTTTCTTTGTAGCAGAACTACATTCAGTCAACAGAGATATCTGCTTTATCACAGAGGAGGGAAGCAGAAAAGCCCTCTTGGCCTGGCAGTTTCAATGATAAGCGTTTGAGAAGTGCTTATCGTGTCCTAGACACGGCCTTGCCCCAGCCACGGCCTCACTTGTACCTCTCCCGTGTCAAGCACTGGCAGCAGGTTCACCTTCCTCAAAACAACTGCAGAAAGCGGCCTCAGTCTCGCAGCAGATGTCACCTGTGTTCCTGCACTGCTTTTCGTCCTGCAAATGGAAAGAAAACAGTCTGTGAAGCCCTTAATTTATCAGAGTTGCATCTGTATTGTAGACCAAAGTACAGAACAATAGCGACAGGGAGTGAGATTGAGGCTTCCCAGGAAATTGCAGCACCAAACTTCCTCATTTTCAGGCTTGTTTTTTAGACCCTGAGAAAAAGCTCTACTTTTATTTTTTTCCCTAATTCTCCTTTTAATGTGCAAAGTCTGCAAGTGGCGGGGTTTTTTGTGCACAATGAAACTGAAGATGAAGCAGATTGCAAGTCCCTTAGATGGGTTTCTGAAAAGATCAGATCCCGAAGGGGCATTCCAAGGGCTTTGGCAAGAACCTTCTTGATGAGGCTCCCATCAACGTGTGTCCCCTCGAATTGCTTCCCTGTCTTCTTTTTTTTTTTTTTNAGATCTACTATTTATAACTTTATGGGCATAAATTTGCCACAGATTAATTATTCTCTTAGGGCAATGTGGAAACAATGCATGCTACTAGATTAACGACAAGCAAACAGCAATTTAATGTACTGCTGGCTGAGCCTACAAATTTCTTCTGTGCAAGTGGTTTGACAGCTGGAGTTTAAATACTCCCTCAGAAAAGCCTGTAACCTCTTTAACTCTAAACATTTTGACCCACTGGGATTATGAGCCCCCAGCACAGCTAAACAGAGCAATCCTCAATTGAGCTTTACATTGTCACCAGGACCTGGAAATGCATTGCATGTTCAAGCAGAGTCTGTGGGAAATAAAGTGCCCCTGGGTCAATCACACGACACGCAGACCGTGTCCAGGCAAGGTCAGATGAAAAAAAACCTTCCTCTCTCATAGAAGGAAAAAAGTGAAGAGTTGGGAAGGGAATTTCCAGCTTTCTTACAAATACATTTCAGAGCTTTGACCCAGGAGAAATGTCCTCTCCTTGCCCGTAGAGCAGCAGACAGCACTGGAGCTTGTCTTCTCCGTCACTGCAGGAAGACTTGCTTATATTTCTCTGCTGGTGTCAAATACAATCTCCTGTTGTTTCAAATTTCCACCTCTGTCCCTATCTCATGACCTTTCCTCTTGCTTTTGTTGAGCTCTGTGTTTAAGCAAGATAAACTTTTATTCCCCGTTCCCTGCTGGAGTGTGACTGGTGCTGGGTTTTGCTCCTGAGTCCCTTTCAGTCACCTCAAGGGCAACTGGTTTGGGGTTTGGAGGACTACGGGCAGCTCCAAGGACCTTCAGCATCCCAAATCTGATGGGAGCTGAGAGCATGGGCTGCTCGGTAGGACCAGCCCAAGCAGCGTCTCACCTCACTCTCACTAAGCAGGAGATCCTGCACCGGTCCTTGCTGTGCAGATCCATTCTCCCAGTGCTCTGTGACGCTGTCCAGGGAACATAAAACCACCTGGAAGTTGATCTTGAGGCCCTCCCAACATCGCGGTGTTGCCATTTTACTCCCAGTGTGGAGGTGTGAGTTGGGGGCTGTGCGGTGGCGGCTGCGGGGACAGTTTGTGCCTGTTTCCCACCAGAGCTGAGCCTGGATTTTGTGGTAATCTAAGAAGGGGATTAAAAAAACCCCCAAAATAGCCTTTTATTTTGATCTCCTTGGCACTTCAAAAGAACAATTCAATCACCGCTAAGCTGCTAGAACATACTTTGCTCTCAGTTCCTCAGCCAGAAATGGCCAGACTGCCCTTTTAAAGCCTGGCAAGTTTCTGCCAGCTAACTCCCTTGCCTTGTGCTGTCAGCTTTCCCTCTCGGTTCACTGGCATTGGGAAAAGGTGTCTGATCCCCACGGCCACCTGAGCCAGCAGGCTGTGTTCTCCCCGAGAGAAAGCAACCCTGTCCAGCCCGTCAGGTGGCTGCAGCAGAGCAGGGAGCTCCCCCGAATGGCATTGTCCCCCATTGCCTGCTGTGTTCTCTCTTTTGTTGGGGCTGGCACCTGCATTTCCACAGGGCGGAAAAGGAGACAGCACAGCTGGCTTTTGAAAGGGAGCAAACTCCAAGGACGGCGTTCGCAGCCTCTTCTGCTGCCTTCAAGGTTTGGTACACGCTGCTGGCACCCAGCACCTGATGCACGCCATGAGCCATAATCTGTGGCTGATGGCAGATTACTTGAAGCTGGGAAAAGGTGCTTGGAATATCTGTGCCCCTGGGTTTATGGCTTAACTGGAGGAGGAGAACAGCACTACTAAAAATACTTACGTGTTCAAGCCAGCGTTTTGTCTCTGAGGGAGAGCGATGAATTCGCAGAGTCAAGCCCGGGCTGTGTATTATTACGAGCAATAAACCTACTTGAGGCTGGAATTAGCTCCGGTTAAATTATGAGGCATCCTTCCCAAACCCTGCAGCACATCAGGGGGAAGACTGGGAAAATTGCACAGCAGCTTTGCTTAAATTTAAGCAGTTTAATAAAAATAAGAAGTCGGTAGAATGGCTTGTGCTGTCATCGGATTCACAGCCTCGAGGGGGTTTCTGTAGGGATGAAGGCTGGATGAAGCAAGGCTGTGTGGGGCAGCTGAGCGGGATGTTCTCCCATCAGAGCTGCAGGAAGGTTTTTCCTGTCAGTTTTAGGCTTCAGCTCCGGTTTCAGAGCTGGAGCTGAAGGAGAAGGAGCACGCAGACCCCTAGGGATGGGTGAGGGCACAGCAGCTGGGAGGGAGCAGGCAGCCTGGGCCCCACACCAGGGCTCTGGCCCTTTGGATCGCTGCTGCTTCTCATGACAAAGGACTGTTTCTGTTCGCTGTCTCCCACAGCAAACACAGCTCCAGGGCTGAGCAGAAACAAAGCCTTGAGGACACCAGGATCCTGAACTGTCAGCACACCAAGATTAATGTGCAGTGACTTAAATCAGCTCATTTAGGAGTTCATAAAATGTAAAGCTCTGAAGGAAAGGAGAGGGGAAAGGAGAAGGGGAAGCTGTAAGGGGAGTAGCGTGGTCCAGGAGTATCCCATGGATTCTCAGTGTACTTTCCAAAACCCAGTTATCTTGTGGAGACAGCTTCCTAGCAAGAAGCATTTGTTGACTGCATATATTTCTGTCTGCAGACATAAAAATTTCACTCAGCCCTGCATTTGAAGGGAAGAAGAGCAGCTGAGAAAACATTTGCCCTTTTTCAAAGAGCTTTATTTACTTTAGGATCAGAGTGATTCAGCATGGAGGCACCAGCCAGGGCTGGAGGCAAAGCTGCACTTCCCTTGAAGAAGGAGTTAAGGATTATGTCAAAAGTAGAATTTAATCCTGCTGTCTTTCACTTGAAAGATTTAGCAAAGTGCCTCCAATTTACTCCAGAAACTCCTCTGAGGACAGGGATGCCCTCAGGTTTTGAGGGAGTGAAACACTGGGCGTCTTGTCTGAAGGAAGGAAGCCATGTGCATGGCCCTCCCTGCCCTCTTACCATGGGCAGAGCTGAGCATTCACATTTTATGTGTCCCTTGGGTGGCCAGGAGCCTCAGACCGAGGGCTTGGACCTGGACAAGCCCCTTGGTCAAGCTCTTGGATCTGTTGCACTTTTATCCCATTGGGGTATGATGGAAATGTTGAGAGGAATGAGATAATGAGCAAAAATTATCTTGAATTAGCCAATAATAATAAGGATGAAGTAGAAGAGTAAGGCCAGGCCAGGGGGATATACAGGTATCCAACCCCACCAGTGCATGGCTGATGGAGTTTTGTTTCCTGTGGAAACCAGGCCAAAAATAAACCCACTCCAGACTGACAGCTCTGTCCCAACGAGCACCGTGCTGGACATCCCCTCCATGGCCTGGCTGCAGCTGATCCATGCCACAGTCACACGGATTCCAGTTCAGTGGCCACTGGGCTTCTGGAGGCTGGGCTGGGCTGTGTTTGCTGAGGCAACAGCCAAGGCCGTATTCTGACTCTGGGCTCCTGGTTCTGGCACTAAGAAAGCCCAGGGGATATCTTCAGAGGTGGCAACGCAATTCCCGGTGGTGATGTTGGTGGAGATGCCTGGTGGTGATGCCATTCTGGCAGCTTTGGAGCTGTAAAATACGTGTGGAGCCCACAGAGCTCTGCTTCTCAGCTCCCTTCCCACGCCTCTGCTTCTTTTCCCAGACTATTTTCACCTACAATATTTTTCACCTACAATATTTTTCACCTACAATATTTTTCACCTACAGTATTTTTCACCATACAATGCCCCAGGCCTCAAATCATGATCATTGTGCTGATCCTGTCCATTGATGTCTCTTCCATGACAAAGCTATGAGTTCATTTTGACAAGCTCGGCTCCGTGGGCATTGCTTTCAGGCTGCCTGCAGGTGTGCTGCCTCAGACATGTTCCAACAGTGCTGCAGGCGAGCAGCAGTTTTAAAGAAAAATGAAATAATCAGGCCAGATCTTGTCAAATCTTCTCACCTGATGGATGGAATCTGTTTACTTTATTGCTTAAAAATAAGAGAAGAGAGAGAAGCCAACAAATCTCGCTGGAGGCATAGCCGCTTTCATCCAACAGCTGCTGCCAACATTTCTCTGGACTTGGGAGAAGTTGAGCATGGGCTTCCCTGGGTCAGAGATGTCCACTACTTTCAGGTTTCATTGTAGGTAAAGTTGAGAGCGAGGTGCTCAGTGTCCATCCTAAGGTTTGGCTGGGGAGTCTTTGCAGAGGAGAGACAAGAATGAAGAAAGAAGCTTCGGGGGTTCTGTGCTCTGCAGCTTTCTGTGAGCTGCCTAGAGCCGGCTGGAGGTGAGCAAGAGGCACCTTAGCAAAGCTTTTTGGGGCTGTGTCAGCTGCAGACCAAAGAAGGAGCTAAGAGCAGTCATGGAAAGTAGCTCTGGCTTGACGTGTGCTCTTGGTCCCTCCCTAGACACAGGGCACATTTCCAAAAGACCCATGCCTGCCTCCTGTCTCTGGCACTGATTTCAAAAGAATACCACCCCTCAGACTGGGAGGGAGAAGTTCGAAACCTCAGGGTAAGGGACTAAATTCCAAATTGCATTCAGATGCCTGATATTGTGGGCTGGCTTTCCTCGAGCACCAAGAATGCATCATTCCGTTTGACTTGAGGCGTGAGACGTCATCTGAGGAGGAAAAAGGACGGTGGGCTCTATGTAGTGCATGGATCTGGTGGCCCTTGTGGATTCAAACCTTGGCTGTGATTTTTATGTCTCTCAATAGCATTGGATGTGGAGACGGTGTTGCTGCTCCTTCCTTCCACTGCCTCTGCCCTGAGGGAGGGATGGATGGATGGACGGACGGATGGATGGATGGATGGATGGAAACTGCTACACTGTCTTTGGCTGAACAGTTTTCTGAATGAGATCTAGTTTGCAGGAGTTGCGGACACATTGGTAACTCCCCAAAGAAACCTGGTACAACAAAGCATGGCATCATCAAAATATTACTACACCGTGCAGAGCTTCACCCAAAAATGGGGTGCAACGGGGTGGTCATCTGAAGAGGTGGGAATAATGCAGGATATTCTGTCTCCAGGCTCTGGATGGAGGCTGGGAACACAGGGTGCAGGTGGGTTGAAGCCCAAAGGGAGGAGCAAGCTGTTCTCTGGTGCCATTCAATTTGGAGAAGCAGCCAGGCTGCTGATTTCTCACTGGCAGAGTGACAAAGCTCCTTCTTTCGTGACTCATTCCAGGAGAACAGCCTTGGTAAGCAATAATTTTGCACTTCTGTGATTTCAGAGGGTGTGAACTAAAAAAGAAAAAAAAAAAAAAAGAAGAAGCATGAGCTGAGCCCTACTGAGAGCAGAGGCCGCATGGCTGCGGGCTCAGCTGTGTGCTCTGAGCCAGGAGTGGGGCACGCTGCCGCCCATGTGCCTCGGGGCAAGACAGCCCCGGCAGAAATGGAACTGCCTCAGCACAACCCAGGCTGGCTCCACAACAGGCTGGCTGTTGTCAAAGCAGGTGGCGAGGAATGCACTGCAGGAATTCGGTGTGAGGATGTCCTCCTCCCACTCACCTGCTCTGTGATTCATCCCGCTGAGCTCATCCAGGAAAGGCGGGAGCAGCCTGGCTGGGTGGAAAGGCCACAGCTGCCCCGGGAGATGCTGCCAGTGGGAATGGGGAGCCGCAGCTTCACAAGGTTCTGCAGTGCAGCGAGCGGGGCAGAGCCTGTGTGTGGGGTGCCAAGGTGTACAAGTAGAAAATTCCCCCATTTCCAGCCTTCCCTTTCCTGTTCCTTCAGGGACAACAAACTCAGCAAGGGCAGGGCAGCCAGCATGCCGGTGAGGCTCTTGGGATCTTGTTTCATCCCTCTGGAGTGCTCCGAGTGAAGCCAGAAGGGCTGCACACGGGGAATCTGATGGGCTTTAGCGTCCCTGCAGCAGGGACGGGCACACACTGCGCGTCCTTTCCTCCCGCCTCTCCTGGGAACATTCCCACCACCACCACCCTACTTTCTGGTGCCATGACAGGAACCCACAGGGATCACTGACACTGAAAGAATGAAAGACTGCCGTGGAAAGCCCTGGCACTCCAGTGTGTTTTCAAAGAAAGATTGCTTTCTTTCCACTTCCATCTTGAAATCAAACAATCTTGAAGCGCAGGAGAGCACCACCAGCCCACCCACTGGATTCCTGCTCTTCACTGCTCCCTCCATTCACTGCTTTTCCTCCTCAGCTGTCTCTGAGCAGCTTAGGAGATGAAGAGGAGGTTGGAAAGGGTAGCTGAGGCTGCAGCCTGGGCTGTTGCTGCCCTCTCCTGGGTCCAAGGTGGCCAAGAAACGATTTTTCGAAAGAGGTTGCTGCAAGCCTGGGTGCAGGTCGGATCCTCTTTCATCCTTGCAGGAACAGCACTCGGAGGCTGCCAGGCCCGGGGATGCTGCCCAGGCTGGTACAGGGCTGGCCTGGCTGCCATTTGAACGCCTTTTATCAGATCCCTTCATGAATCCCAGCAAAGTCCCGGCAGGACAATGGATGACCAGCTCGGGGTGCAGCTGTGCTGATCCAGGATCGTGGGAGCTCGTGGTTTCTCGCCTCAGTTGCTGCCTGTTCTGTCCAGGATGGTTTTATTTATATTAAACTATAAAGCCTTCTAATTAAGATGCTATGGCTGATTCCTTGTGCTCCAGACAAGTTCCCAGCTCTGCCCCCCACCTTGGCTCTGCTGTCAGCTGAAACAAAACCTCATCTTGCATCTTTTGCCTTGGCCGACCCCTGCCCAGGACACCCTCCTGGCCGGGGGGCTGCACACCAGCCAGGTGAGCACCCAGCCCTTCCCTGCAGGAGGGATCTCACCCCAGCTTGCTCCTTCTGCAGCGAGGTGAGGGCACCCTCCTTCCAAAATCTGAGCCTCTGGGGTCCTATTGCTCGCCTGTACAAAAAGTGGCCAAGAAATCATAGAATCCTAGGATGATTTGGGTTGGAAGAGACCTTAAAGGCTGTCGAGTTCCGACCTCCTGCCATGGGCTGGGACAGCTTCCTCTGGGTAGGATGCTTTCCTCAGGATTGCTCTGGACAGAAGAACCTGTGTAGGTGACCCATGGTGAGCTGGGAATCGTCCATGTGCACCTACAGAAAACAGGAATGACACGGCTAGTTACTGCCACAGTTAATGGTAAGAGGATGCCAGAGCCTCCCCCGTGGCACGGAGAGCCTTTAATGCAGCAATTGGCTCATGGCTTCAGAAGCCACTTAGAGGCTTATTCTGGTGTCAGCACCTTGTGAGAGGCTGGGAGCTCAGTGCTGAGGGCTCTGAGGCTCTGGGGTATTAGTGGAGTCCCGGATCTCCTCTCAGTGGAGCACAGGAGAAGGGGGGGTCAGTGCTCTCCCTCTTCTGTGCAGGAGTGGGAGGCTTGGAGTCAGTGATACAGACCCACAGCTCCCGGGAAAGTCAGCACAAAGCAGAGAGAAGCCCCGGGAAACACGCTGTGGCTGAAGCCCTCCCTGCCACAGAGTGTCCAACCCCAGGTCTGAACCACATTTGGACACCAAAGACCCTGCAGATGTGCTGCCACAAAACCCCGTGGTGGCCAGGAGCAGCAGATGGACATCCACGAGGTGGTGCCAGACTGATGTGAGGGGAGCCGGGTGTCCTGCACACCCCTGCGTGCAAGTTCTTTACCTTTCCCTTCCTCACCAGCCCGAACTTTTCTTGCTTGATTTTTGTTCTTTTCAATTTTTAAATGCTTTTTTGGTTGTTTTTCTGTTTTATTTTGGTGTGGTTGTTTTTAGGTTGTTTTTTTTTTTTTTTTCCAGAGTTGACTCATATTGAAGTTGGCTCCACACATGGAGCCACTCATGTTGCTGCAGGTATTTAAGAGCCAAACCAACCCACTTGCTGAAAACATGGAGAGNGACTCATATTGAAGTTGGCTCAACACATGGAGCCACTCATGTTGCTGCAGGTATTTAAGAGCCAAACCAACCCACTTGCTGAAAACATGGAGAGCTTGAGGAGCTGGGGAAGAGCAGAGTTGCTGTGGTGTGTCCTCCCTCCCTGGTAGCACCAGGTGCAAAGCACGGGCACGAGGCCGCCACGGTGGCAGCTGTGTCTCACTGCCCCTGTGGACCACGCAGCACCTCAAGGGCTGGGCTTGCCAGAAGAACAAGCTGCGTGAGCAGTAATTCTTCCCAAAAACGCTCTTCCAGGCAGTGATGGAAAACTCCGTCATGGGCTATTAAATATGAAGCCCCTGAGCCACAAATCCTGCCCCAGTCGGAAGTGCCAGGCTATTTATACACTCCCATGTAGGAGCCACGGCAGACCCTTGGCCGTCTCCGTTGCTTTTTGAACGTTTTCCAGTGCTGCTATATGTTTCCGAGACAGGGAGAGCAGAAATGTACTCCATGAATTATGGATGTGTAGAGGGTCATAATGATGCTCTCCCTTTTACAGGCTCCTCTTTTCCGAATGATTTCCAACCTGTGCCTCTTGTTTGAACGGCTCTTGGACCATCTGGTAACTCCAAGCTCTCATTCCAGGGACAGGGTAACTTGGGGCATGTTATAAAGACTGTGAGAAGAAGAAAACAGGAAAAACCACATTTGTCCCCATTCAACAGCAGCTGCTATTTTATCGTCTGCTTACACAGTGGCACAGATTGTTGTTCACCCCAAACTGCCAGCAGGGTCGTTACCACCAGGAACATGCAGAAGTGGAGGCTGTGAGCTGGAGGATTGGAGAGAGGGTTGGACACAAGAACCAAGGCTTTTCCCAGTCCCCACAGCTGAATCCTCCCCAAAATGCTGCTCCATGGTTTACCATCCTCTCTGCTCTTCATCCTCCGCAGGAGGAAGGCAGGGGGCAAATGGTGTGGGATTTGGGAGGAGAGGACCAGGGTGGTCAGTCAGGGGATGAAGCAGTGGCAGCCCCAGGCGCTGCTGGTCCTGGAGGGAAGTTGCAGCAGTGCTCCCCAGCTGGGCTCCCCGTCCCATGGCATGCTGGAGCATGGCTTGGGAGGGCACATCCCTGTGCCTGGGAGCAGCCTCTGCTGGGGCAGCCTCTGCTGGGGCAGGAGGTGAGAAGGGAGCAGGAACGCTTCCCCACCTGCTTCCCCTCCATCTGCCCAGCTCCTGGCCCATGCTACTCCAGTCCCTGCTGCTCTCCATCCCCGGGAGGCTGCAGGCAGGACACCGAGCAGCTGTGGCTTGTCCCTCACTCTTGGGGTGGGGACAAGTGGGACCATGCACCCAAGGCAGCTCCATCCCCTCTGCATGGAGTGTGAGGAGAGGGAGGGGTGATGCTCAGCAGAATCAAATAAGCAAATTCTTGGTGTCTTAAGTAATAAAAGCTAGTGTGGTAACAAATCCTTTGGGGCCTGAGCCCCTTTGTGCCACAGGGACAGATTGGAATAGAAAAACAATTCTTCCTCCCCTCTCCCTTCAGTCAGAGCAGCATGAGAGAGGCCCTTGGGGCCCCAGCCCTGCTCACAGTGGGATTTGCAGGGTCAGGGTTGTGGTGTGACAAGATGCTCGATGAAGGCTTTGCCTTATCTGCTCATCCTCATCCTCGCCATCCATAGCTGGTCCCACACATTTGCACCGGGCTGAGGTCCCGCACCCTCAGCCATCTGCCTGCCGGCCGCGCTGCCGGTGGCCCCATGTAGCCCTTGCTCCATCCTGAGCACCAGGACTCAGCCTGCTGAAATCCCCATCGAGGTGGGATTACCAGGCACTGTCTGGAGCTCAGATCACCTGGGTTTTGCAGTCTTGGGCAGAGGACAGAGCTTTGTGGAAAATAAAAACGGAATAGGGTTGGGAGGCTGGCATGGAGCTCCCTAAGGAGTGCAAGATGTCTCCCGAGGCTGAACAGCCAATTTAGCTCCTTGAAGGCTTCACAGCTGATGAATTGGTTTTTCTGGATGTTTGAGATCCTGCAGGGTCCAGGCAAGGTGGGATGGGGGCTCCAGACTCAGGAGCAACAAATCCAGAAACGGGGAGTGGGCAGGGGGCCTGGGGACAGGGCAGCCCTGGTGACCTGGTCCCAGCTCCAGCCACACCCTGCTGCAAGCCCCACGTGGTGGATGGGCTGTACCCCGGACCACTGGAGACCCCACAGGCACATCCAGGGGCTCCTCCCAGCCCATGGTGCAGGCAAAGCAGGAGCCCAGGCAGTCAGGGAGGAACAGGAAGCAAGATCCTTTATTGTACACAGTACAGAATGTAATGCAGCTTTGCAGGAGATACATAGCCCTGCTTGAGTAAAGGTATTTCAAATCAGTCCTCAGATTAACCCCTTCTGCACTGCAGACCTGCCACACCGAGCAAATGGTTAAAAACCTGTCCCCAAGGTGGGGTTCCCGAAACCAAATGCTCCCCATAGATACAGGCCACTGCAGCCACCATGGGGAGAGCAACCAAGTCCTTGTAGAGTTAATCTTCATACTTCCCAAAAAAAGAATGAATCAGACAAAAAAACCCAAAAAAAAACAAAACAAAAAAAAAAAAAAAAAAAAAACCAAAACAAAAATTCCAACAAAACCACACTAANATTCCAACCAAAGCTAACTAAAGAAGAGAAAAAAATTCCTATACAGCATTTACAACAAAACATGTAGCCTGGTGCAAGGGAGGCAGGTATGGATATATGAGTGGTGGAGGAGTGTTAGGAGGTGCAGCGGGGAGGGAGCTGGAGGGAAGTGGGGTATTGAGGATGGGGAGTGGGGGACTCCCCATCCCTGCCCACCTCAGCCTTACATCCCAGCTCCGAGGCCATGCCGAGCAGGGGGAGCGCAGCTGAGCCGGTACCAGGGTTCAGCCCTGGCTCCCCTGGGAAAGAGGGCTGGAGCGGTGAAATGGAGTGGACCAGATCCTTCGGCAGCCATCCCAGGAAGCCGTGAGCATCGAGGGCTCCCCCTGCCACCAGGAAAGCCATGGGGGTGTACCCCAGGGGCTCCGGGAACAGCAGCCGGGCTGCAAAAAATAGCTTTGCCTTAAAATACAAAAAATCTACAAAAATCAGTTTAGAAACCTTTAGTATTTTCCTAAAACATCCCGAAAAAAAAAAAAAAACCAAAAACCGAAGAGGGAGTTAGTGTCAGGGTCTCCTCCCCAAAAATGCAACCCATGGCCCATAGCCAGAGCTGGGGAGGATCGAGGGCATGGAGAGGATGCAGGGGGTTCTATGGGAACAACAGGTTATATATGGGGGGGCTGGGGAAGAAGGCAGAAGGCTCCTTGGGGTTGGGGTAGGATGCTGCGCACATCAGCCCCGGGGTGCTGCCCCCCGCATCCCTCCTCTCTGTGCAAATCAAAGCCCTTTCCACCACACAAGGCAGCTACGCGGATTGTGCTCGATGCAAAGCAGATTGTCGTGACAATTGGCTCGGTAGCCACGCAGCCCAGCCCTGGGGCACTGCCGGAGCCAGGGCCTGTGGCAGAGACTGCAACTTTAGGCTCCCGGTGCCCCAAGACATCACACTGACGCATGGCAGGAGGTGCCGGCCATGGACAGTCCTGTGCACTAGCCCTTGGAAAGGAAGGGTGGGAATTCGGCAGCAACACACGTGGGGCATTTAAAATTCCTTGAATCTGTGTGTGCACCCATGCGGTTTGTCGTCGTTTTTTTTTTTCTGTTTTCCTTATGAACAGCCAAAAAGTATTCTTTAGAAAATCGCGTTTGCCCCAGGTGGATGCGCTAGTGCCAATGGCTCTGCCGGCCGGCCGAGTCAGTAGGCAAAGCCTTCCGCATAGGGAAGGCTGCTGCAGGGATCCAGATCCAGCAGGAACGCCGGGCTGTCCTCGAAGTGTGTCAGCGGCACCGTCTCCTCCTCCGGCACCGGGCAGTCAGGCTCTGTCTTCAGGAAAGGGCGCTGGTTGTCGGGATAGGCCATGGAAAAGAGGGCGTCGGGGTCACAGACGAATTTGTAGACGTACCGCTCGCCGGCAACCTGCGAGGAGCAGGGAGGGTGTAAGAGATGCCCTGAACGGTAGCCCTGCCCTCAGGAAGCACCACACACCTCACACCAGACCCAATCCCTGTCCTGCTGCACCCTGGGACAGCAGGGGACCGTCACTCACCTTCTGCATGATGCCCTTCTCATAGTAGTAGCGCAGGGAGCGGCTGAGCTTGTCGTAGTTCATGGCTGGCCGATTCTTCTGGATGCCCCAGCGCCGCGCTACCTGTGGGGAGAGACGTGGCAGCCATCAGGGCTCCAGCCGGGGCTTGAACAGGGAACCTCAAAGGGAATCACAACTGAAATGCAGGCTAGGGGCTTGTTGGTGGGCTGGGGCAGCCAGGGGTGAAGGTGTCACCACGGTCTGGGAGCGGTTCCCTGCCTGCCGTGACAAATGCTCCAGCTGCGCCCACACAGCCACCACCAAATCGGGGGCCAAATCAAAAGTCGTTTGATTAGGAGGAGCCTGCCAAAAGAGCTGCTTCAAAAAAACACAATTTCCATGCATGGCGCAAGAAATATTATGGGTAATTACCCACAATGCGCAGCTCAGTGCCTGCTACAGCTGCTTTCAATTACTCCCCAAACAGCTTCTTCCTCTGTGTCACCCTCCTGTGGAGCCGCACGGCTCTGGCACGACAGAGCGCCAGCGCGGAGCTGCTGCTGGAAACGCAGAGCCAAGGATGGGAGCAGCCCGGGAAAGAGGGAGCTGTGGAGCAGCAGCGGCTCTCAGCAAGGCACAGCACTGAGGCAGACCCCAACAAGGCTGGTGCCCACCAGCAGCTTCAGGAGCCAGCACACGCCACGACAAAGAGGCAGAGGAAGATGTTAAAGGCAGATTTCAGCTGACTGGAGAGCAGAGATACGTGCCTCGCCTCAAGCGCATGGGAAGCATCCAGCCCACTCCTGGATCCCCACAGCCACTCCCCAGCTGCAGGGCAGGGCCTCTCATACCTCCTCAGGCTCGATCAGCTTGAACTCCATGCCTCGGCCAGTCCACGCGATGAAGTGGGCATTGGCGGGGTCATCCAGGAGGGTGACCAGGAACTGCCAGAGCTGCAGGGAGCCGCGCCGCTGGTAGGGAGGGCCCTCACGGTACAGGGTGGGCTCCTGCTTCACTTTACCTGCCCACACCGAGACACCTGGTTAAACACTGCACCTCTGCCAGGCTGTGCCAGCCTGTGCTGAGACACCTGGGCAGGATCAGGCCATGGCGTGGGAGAGGTGCTGGGGGTGGTGCTGCAGGCAGAAGGTGTCAGGGACAGAGGTGGAGCACGGCAGCGATGCCAAGCTGCCACATGGGATGCTCAGCAGCTCTCAAGAGCACCATGCCAGCAGTGCTTGGCTTTATAAGCCAGGAACTGCAGACCCCAGCATCCCCACATCTCCCTCCATGAGTCCCAGCTCCCCTGCAGGCCTCCTCTGGGGCCACATTCTTACCCTCCAGCCTCTCGGGTACCACGCACGTGTCATCAAAATACAATCGTGTGTCCTTTTCATATGAAAATCCTATGGGGAAGAGACCCTTGGTGAGCACAGGGCCCCCTCCACCACACTGCCTGGACCCCAAAACCCCTGGCTTGGCCCAATCCAGCCCAGGACCCCATCTGCAGCTCTGGGAGCAGCCCCTATTCCCAGTTATTTCAGTGGATGAGCGCTGTGCAGCTCCGCCCGCCCCGCTGCCTCAAAGCCCTGTTAGCAGCTCTTGTCAGGAGCATTATCCCAGATTACACGGCGCTGCCAGGCCCTCACGGCACACTCTCAGGGGCTGCTTTTGGGGCTCTCGTGGGTGTTTTCAGGGTGCCCAGGGAACACTGCCCGCCCCAAGGGTGGGCTGGGATGGGGGAGTGTGGGGCTAGGGGGTCACTCACCGTCATGGCTGTTGGGGAAGACATTCCCCCGTAGGTACGAGGACTGGCAGTTAGGCACTTCTGAAAGGGAAATGAAGATGACATTAGGGCTGCACACCCTGTGGCTGCCACCATGGATTTGGCAGCATATTTTTTACCCTGAGCATGTCCTGCAGCGAAGCCCGGGCACCTTGCCCCCTCCCCACAGTCCCTGGTCCACTACATCCATCCTCAACATTGGGGAAAAAAACCCCAGTGTGATTTGGGGTGGCACTGGAATTTAGACCGGAGCAAGGGCTAAAGTCAGCTCGAGTTTACATAGGCCCTGCATGAAGGAAGGCACTGCTGCGCCTCCCCTACCATCTGCTTGGCTGTGCCACCCTCCATCCCGAGGTTGGGGTATTTTTAGGTCCTAAGGCGATTAGAGGATTTTTCCGTGATGCTGGTGGGGTCTGGCAGCCAGCAATCACAGCTGGCCCTCGGCCAAAGCCAAGGGGGGACCCGCCAGGCACTGTGGGGCACCCCAGCTTGTGGCTACAGCACTGACCACACCACTGGCATCAGGTGAACGCCTGTTCCATCCCCTGGCTTTGGAAAAGGAGGAGGAGAGAGGAAAGGAAAAGGCAAAGCAGCATCCCAGCATCACGGGAGCTCGAGTGACACAGCACCCACTGAGGCTCAACGCTGCGCCTGTCATGCTGATGGCACAGACACTCTGCTCCTCCGAGTGTCACTGCTGTAACCCCACCCAGCACCCGCTGCCCCCGACTCGCACCCACCTGAGTCAATGCAGTAGTCCCGGGGCTCCTGCTTGATGCCCATGGCGGGCTGGAAGCTGTGGCCAGGGGGACCGGGCAGGCCAGGGCCGCCGTGCTCGTAGAGCGGGTCATGGTACTCCTGCTTGAATCCCTGAGGGGGGCGCGGGGCAGCGGGGCCCAGGGGCTCCGACAGCTGCCGGTGGTAGACGGGGCGGCTGTCCCCCGGCACCCCGGCCTGCGGCGGGAACGGGTGGCAGGGCTCCGACAGCTGCCTCTGAAACCTGGGGGACAAGGACACGGCATTGCTGAGGAGTGGGCTCAGCCCTGCCGCCGGCTCCCAGCCCAGACAGGACTGCCTGACAGCTGGGTGACTCCCCAGGGCGCACCCAGAGCAGGCTGGGGTGGCTCCTCAAAGCACAGCCACCACAGGGGCTCATCCCAGGGGGCTGCTGAGAAGCCCTGGGCCCCTCCAAGCGCTGAGGAGCCCAAGATGGAGGAGCAGGATAACACATGGGCCATCACAGGAAAACATTCTGGGCTTCAGGTGTCTGGAAAGGAATGAGAAAAGGAACAAAAAACCACCCCCCAACAGCCACATCTCTGTAAACCAGTAAAATCTGTGCCCAGCATAGGGGGCAGGGGCCAGGGGATGCTGTGCACGGGTACACGCTTATGCAAAGCCAAATCCACTCCGCAGCTCCAGCCGGCTGCTAATCCGCCTGCGCAGTTGGGATTAAACCTTGAACTCGACAGCAGGGAGCACTATTTTTGGCTCCAGGGTGCTGCCACCACTGGTCCCAGCCCCAGCACGATTTCTGCTGCTGGTGGTGGATGAGGAACCATCTCGAGGGGGTGCTGCCACATCCCCTCGTCCTCCGGCACCTTGAAAGGTGATCTTGGATCTCCGTGCCGGCTCCTCTCGGCCGGCCTTGCACCATTTGGCTTTGTAACCAGAGCTCTCCCAGCTGCCGGGCTGGGATTACTCCATTTCCGAGCCGTGTCCCTCTGCCCTTCCTGAATGAAACCCAAGCCCTGTGCTGGCACGGTGCTTCCCAAGGGGTCGTAGCCAGCCCCCCACATAGCTCGAAGGTCACACGGAGCCCCGCTTTGCTGGGGAGGGATGCTTGCCTGCTCTGGCCACATTCCAAGGGCTTCCACGGCATGGCCTTTGCCAGGCTGCCACATCTTGCCCCGTGCTTACAGGGGTGACACGGTGGCTGTCACAGAAAAGGGCATCCAGAGGCCACAAGCAGAGCCCCTTCTGGGAGCACCCATAGGAGCAAACCCAGGGCGAGGGAGGGGACCGGCAAAGCCTCCAGGGATGTGGGAGTGATGGGGGATGAAGCCACAGCTTGGAGAGGAAGGGGGGAACAGGGGTCTCCCTGCACAGCTCACAAAATCATGGTGATGCCATGGAACACACAGGGGAGCTCAGGACCATCCCCAGCCCAAGACGGTCACAGCTCCCCAGCCCAGCGGGGCTTGGCTTGGGAGACAGAGCTACAGTGGTGGGAATGAGGGGAGCAGAGCCCTGACTCAGGACCATCACCTGCTGGAACAGGGATGATGGATGCAGGAGGCAGCCTCTGCTTCCCTTGCCTTTCGCAAGAAGGAGGCAAAGGCTCTGCCCCGTGCTCAGGGACTGGCAGGAGCAGTTCCCTGCCAGCAAGAGAAAGAGCCACGAGATCCCAGTAGGAAGCAGCAAGTTCTGCCACATGGGACCACAGCCAGCAACATTTGGCCCACGGACTGCAACCACAGCACGGGGACAAAGGCACAACCATTTCTCTTCCTCCCCCACACTTTGGAACGACCAACCCACCCCCGGAGTCCCCATAAACCCCCAGAGGATTCCTGTGGGGTGGGGGATGCCTCACCTGTGCTCTGCGGGGTATTGGTTCTCAGACATCATCTTTGGCATGTGGATGGGCGGGTGCGGTGGCCGCGGCACGGCGAAGGGCTGCTGCTGCTGCCGCTGCTCCTGCAG
>VZRN01006455.1:1056834-1082662 GCA_013397935.1 Dasyornis broadbenti
AAGAGCGGGGATGGGGCGGGTTAACGGGTGGGCTTGAGGGCGGGAGAGTTGATGGGACAACCCTCGGGTCCAGGGTGGCGAGGAAGGACGGGGTCCGTGCACCACCTGCCCGGGAACCTGCCACAGCAAGCCATGCAGATGGGGCGGACCGCGGCACACACAGGCCCTGGGGTCCCGTCTGCTTCCTTGCGGGGTGGTTTCACACAAGCAAGGCAGCGTCACACGGGACCCCCTGCGAGCCTGGCGCTAACCCATTCCTGAATGCTGCTTTGGGCAGCCTTTCGCCTGCAGGCATCCGGGAGCCAGGGTTGCCTTGACAAAGGGCCATGGGAAAAAACAGTTCCCACCTGCAAGGGCTTTGGGGCTGCCCCTGCCATGGACCCCTCCGAGCAGATTCATGGACACACACCCTTGAAGAACTCTAAATGTCCCAGAGGTCTGGGAATGAGTTCAGGACAGAGTGGTGCTGCTGGGGGCCTGCCAGGCCTCCTGCTGCAGCATTGCCCTGCTAAGTGCCTCAGTTTCCCTGTCGGTAACTGGAGGTGGTGAGACCTGCCATGGGCACCTGTCAGAGGTTGCTCAGGGAGGACACAGCAGTCTGCACAAGGTAAATGGACTGTGTGGAGGCCTCACATTGCTGTAGAGGGAGACGAGGAAGTTATTGCTGCAGAAGGCAGAAACAAGGGATAGTGCTTGGTTCCGTACTGCACCTTAGGAAAGAGAGGAACCTTCTGCTTGGATCCTGAGAAGTTGCGCAGGGATTAGGAAGCCTGTCGGTACAGAGTTGTCCAGGCCAGCTTGAAATCCTCAGGTCATGGGCTTGTCAGTGTGCTGGGAGAGCTGCCCAGCATGTCTCTGAGCCGCTGGAAGGAGCTCCTCTGTCGATGCCGGGTCACTAATGAGCTCCCAGAGTCCTCCAGGGCCACCTCCACCCCCCCAGGGACGATGGTGGTCATGGCAGGTAGCTCATGGGCTATCGTGTCCCAGGTGGAATGGTGGGGGGCCTGCTGGGGTACACCGCGTGCTGGGGGCAGGAAGCACAGAGGGCACGGGGTGTCCTTGCTGCTCCGAGCCCGCTCCCGGGGGGCTCTGCAGGCGCTGCTGCTCTCACTTCCCCTCCGCACAAAGGCAACCAGGATTAAATCACTGCAGGTAAAATTAGCAGATGACACATGGGCGGGCGGGTGGCAGAACCCGGGCCGGGGAGCGCGGCGGGCGGTGGGGGTGAGCTGGGTCGCTGCAGAGCTGGGGGGCACCATGGGCGACCCACGCCAGCTGCAGATCCACACCGGCTGGGGGCTGCTCGGCACCCCTGGGACACGGAGAGGTGATGAGGCCGAGTGCAGCTGTGGGACAGGCGGGTGGGAGGTCACAGGGTGGCCTCAGGAAGAGCCAAAACCCCTGGAGAGCCAGGGCTGGGAGGGGGGGATGGTGACCAGTGCCTGCTAAATTTAGAGCTCACTGAGGGGAAAAAAAAATTTTTTTTGCAGGCTCCAAATTTAGCCGGATGCAGCTCCCACTGAGCACCGCTCGATTGTGCTGCTGCTGCCAGCACCCCTTCAGCCCCGGCACCCCGGATCGGGCACCAGCTGCTTCAGTCCCCAGGGGTAGGGATGCCACACCTGGCCAGGAATCACCCCAGGAGCAGCTGAGGAGTTCATGACCATCTTTATTGGAGGCAAGCCCACAGCAGTCCAGGTGTACACGGCAACACGCGCTACGCTACGGACACCATTCCATGCAGGCAACCACAGCTACACACACAGAGGGAGGAGTGGGCTGGGGCTCCTGTGGGAATGAGGCCCCCCAGTCCCCCAGTGCAGCCCTGGCATCAGTGCCTAGGGGCTTGTTTGGGGCTTTGGTTCCATCCCACGCACTTGGGAGCTGGGCTGAACTGGGGGACACTGGGGCATGGAGGGGATCAGAGCCTCGAGCGCCCCTCAGCTGCATGGTGCATTCCTCCCTGGAGCCGGGCACAGCTGGGCTGAAGTCCCAGCCTCCGTGGGTCCCTCCTGGGCTCAGGACCTTTGCACCATCAGACTGAGGGGTGGGGAGCTGGCAGGCCCATTGAACCATGCCTGTGGCAGTGTGGGAGCAGATTGGAGCTGGGTCCCCCGGGGCAGGCGGCAGGGATCACCCTCCTGCCATCAGAGGGGTCGTCTCTGTTGGACCCTGGCAGAGTGGTGCTGGTGTACCACCATCCCACTGGCCCAGGGTGGTGGCCCTGGGCTCGCTGTGCCCTGCAGGACACGGCTGAGTGCTCACCCCGGGATTTCAGCTCCTCACAGACCCGAGGGTGCAGGCACAGGCACAGTGCCCGCTTGCTGCCCCTGCTCTGCCGCCACCAACAGCAAACCACAGCAGAGACCCCAGGGCTGCTCTTTGCCCCGAGCCCAGCAAACTGTGACGGGGGCAAGGAGCAGGAAAAGCACTGCTGATTCCATGCAGACTCTGGGATAGAACCTCGGGCTGAGGCTGAGTGGGCAGGGAAATGGAACCAAACCTGTTGACCTTGTGTGCTGCTATCCCACGGAACAAACCCGTCACCCTCCTGCTGGCAAAGCTCTGGAGGTGGCGGAGGCGGATTTTTCACCCTCCCCAAGCGTGGAGCTGCGAGACAGTGCTGCCCTTGGTGACAGGCCAGGGAAATGGAGGCAGCTGGTTTGTGGGACCTGGAGTTTGTTTGGCCTCGCTCCCATCTGCTTTCACCTGGCTACTCATAAACAGCCGCCCCGGGTGCCGAGGAGAGGCTGGATTTAAGCACTGCGGGTGACGCGTGCCTGCGTACGCCGGTCACAAACAGCTCCCTTCTGCTCACTGTTCACCCTGAAACAGTGACGGCAGCACCCTCTGCCAGGGGAATGCTATGGAACGGGGACCTGCAGCACCAGGAGGGACTGGGTGGCCACTGGGACACTGGGGAGGACAGGGTGGCTTGTCCCAGCCCTGTGGCGGGGACATTGTTGGGACAAGCAACAGTTTTCCTGCCTGCAGTGGCATGCATGGGGCACACGTGGCTCCCAGCTTGCTCCCAGCAGCACAGGAGCCTCCCCAGCCCCAAGGGAGCTGCCTGGGAGCAGGGGAATTCAGGATCTGGGTGTATCCTGCATTCAGGCCCACTGCTGGAGGCAGTGGGTGACTGCAGAAGCGACCAGCAGCCCTTTCCACGGGCCAGTCTTGCCAGCTCCTGGCACCTGGGAGTACATCCAGACCACCACGAACTCCATGTGTTCATCTGTTTTCTGGTCCCCGTGCATCCTGGAGAGAAGCTGCATCCCCTGATCTGTCCATCTGCAGGTGATGCCACTGAAACCTGCCCGTGCATCCCAGTGGGCCCTGGCAGCCACGCAGGCAGCAGCAGCACCTATGAGGCTCCTGGGATTTGGAGCGGGTTGTGGAGAGACCTGGCCAGGCAGAAACCGAGGTGCAATCCCGCTGCCCCACTGCCTGCAGCCATCCAGGAGCATCAGAGGCAGCAGCAGTCACGCAGGGACAGCACCAGCCTGGCAGAGCACATGGGGAGATGTTAAAAAGGTGGTGGGGATGCTTTCAAGTGAGAAGAACTTCAAGAAATCTGTTCCCAGGGTCTCCAGCCCCTGGAGCAGACTGGCAGGCTTTAGGAAAGTCCGTGTGGAAGGAGGTGCCGTGGAGGACAGCCAGCAGAGAAGGGAGGGTGGTGTCTGTGTCAAATCTGGGCTGATAAAAAGGTGACCCCCAGAGTCCCCCCAAAGTTTGCTAAATAAATACATAAATATGAACACAAAGCCCAGAGCTGGGGCAGCTCCCCCCGAAATCCCTTTTTTTTTGCCATTTCCCAGTAAAAACACAGTCTCCTCCCATCCACCCCACGCTTGTCCCTGTGCACTGTCTGTCCCCAGCCTGTCCCACACCTCGTGGCTCACGGCTCTGGCAGCAGTGGCTCTTTGCATCTCTCTTGAACCCCACGGCACAGAGGTGAGATGGCTCCTCTAGGCTAAGGAAATAAATAATTCCTCCCATGGCAAGGATGGGGGGACAGAAAGGCAGTGCAGCGAGACATCGGGTGGTCTTCAGGAGGATGAGAAATAAATAAGTGGAGCTTGGTGCTGCCTCAGGAGCACATTCACAGACAGCTTGGCTGGAGGGTATTTAAATAAAGGGGGGAAAAAAAAATCCCAGTCCTAGTGCTGCTCCAAGGAATGTGCTCCCTGCATGCCAGCCTGCCTTCACCCCCTTCTTCCACCCCAGCTTGAGAGGATGCTTGTGGTAATTGGGAAGGAGCTGGCAAGACCTTCCCAGGATAAATAATCCCCACTGGGCTTGGAGGGGGAGTTTCTGTCCCCGATGCAGAATGGGGATTTGGGACCCCTGCATCAGGCCGGGACACCGAGTGCCTCGAGGCTGCGGATCCTTGGGTGCTGCTTTAATCCCGAGTTCGGTTTCTCCTCTTCAGGAAAAAGAAGCTGCTCTTCTGGGGGGGCCCCAGCAGCATGGGCACCTGGCTTTTATGTGTAATTTTGACCTAAAAAGAAGTAGAAAAACCCAGCTCAGTAAGAGGGTCTGGGGCCTTGAACCCTCCCAGGCACCCTCCAGCCCCAGGACCCTCAGGAGTGACCCCGGGAATCTGGGAGCAGCTCAGCACTGGGAGAAGAGCTCTGGAATCATGTCCAGGTACTGCTGGGATGCAAAGAGGATTGGAGAAACCGTAGGGGACCCTCTGCAGCTCCCCCAGGGAGGAAAGCTGCTGTGCCCACCCAGCCATCAAGAAATGGGCGTCATGAGTCCCGGGATGTCACGGGCACAGTCCCATTGGGCTCTGTGGCCACCCACCAGCAAGTGCAAGAGCCTCCCCCCAAATCCAGAGGCTTTGTCCCATCCTGCTGTGCTGCCAGCCCCTCCTGCCCCATCCCAGCATCCTGCCAGCCCTGCCCAGCCCGGCTTCCTGCCCCTCGCTGGGGACTCACGGTGCAGGACGGCTGCATCCAGGGCTCCCCATCCACCTGCATGGGCAGCAGCTTGGACGTCCTGCAAGGCACAAAGAGCCGGGAGTGACAGAGGTGTCAGGGGGTGACACAGATGTCTGTCAGGTGTCACTGCTGGTCAGGCACTCAGCTGTGAAGGGGACAAGTACCTGATGATGACGGAGGAGCACTGGGCCAGTCTCTTCCCCGCGCTCTTCAGCCCCGTGTAGATCTGCCCCATTTCCATCGCGCCTTCCAGCCCCACCACCTCCAGGAGGTGGTCGCTGAGGTCTGCAAGAGAGAGGGAGCTGAGCTGGTCCCTCCATCCCCAGGGATCCCCTGTCATCATTCAAACCTCAGGGCCGGTGCCTCAGGACTGTCCTGAAGCTTAGCGGGGCTGGTGGCGCTGTGGGGATTTGTCCCGATGTCCTCTGTGTCCTGAGACCACCAAGCTGGGTGTTTACAGCGCTGTCCAAAATCTTTGGAACAAAAGTACTCCTGGTCTGAAACAGCACCTGGGCCTGCATGGATCTGCCAGCCCAGATCCCCAGCAGCCCTTTGACTGTTGGTTTGCAGTGGATGAAATGGTGACGCCCCTCCCCCGGGTGCCCTGGGGTGCTGCAGCTCCCCAGGAGCCAGCAGACGTGGCAGGATCCTCACTGTGACCAATCTGGTCAAATGCCAGGGCATCACCTCTTTCCACAGCTCATCCTGCTCTTCTGGGCTGCCAGCGAGGACACCTGATGCTGGCACAACTCTGCTTCAGGCTCTGCTTTCACACACACCCCATTACCCCTGAGAAGTCCCGTGAGCCTCCCGTGCCCTCTTACCCGCCCATGAGTGGGGATGTCCCCAGGGTCCCAACCCTGCTGTCCCCTGCAGTCCCTTTGGGACTGGCTTAAGCTCTGTCCCCCTCCCTGCTGCCCGTTGCCACTGGCTCATGCAGCAAGGGACAGACAGTGGCAGTCTGGGATGTGACACTGCTGATCTGGCAGCCGCATCTCAGGGGGGCTGCTTCGACCCCAGCCCCGGGCTGTGGGAGGTGGTGGGTGCCAAACCCAGGCACCTGCCTACTCTGCTGGCTGCTTTCTACCCCCCTGCTCCCCACGGGGGAACACTGCCAGCACTTCGGGCTGTCCCTGCCCATGGGGGTGGCCCTGGTGGCTGCAGCAGCGGGTGCGAGGTGCCAGCGTGGGTCCTGTGCTGCTCCCCAACCCCACATCCAGGCTGGCAAGATGCTCACAAAAGCCCCCGGTGCCAGCTCTGCAGTTGGCTTCCAGCTCCTCCTCTGCCACGTTGTGGGGTCACCCTGGCACCCCAAAAGACGCAGAGCCGATCACAACTCCTGCAGAGCTGCTGGGTGCCCAGCGCCCCTGTGCTGACCCTCCCCTCCCCTATAGCCCCCCACTCACCCTGCACGCAGAACTTCAGCTCCTTGGCGTCAGTGACCACGGTGCCGGGCAGCTTCTCCGGCGCCTTCTTGCCCAGCCGGTTGTAACCGCGCTGCTTCTTGGTCTCGCCCCACAGGTTGGAGCCGCCGTACATGCTGGGGATGTTGAGCACGGCGATGCCCTCCAGGGAGGTGGTGCTCAGGTCCAGCACGGTCCCGTCGCACTGCCGGGGACACGGGCAGCGTCAGGGGGGCTCGGGGGAGCTGTGCCCACCCCCGTGGAGCCACCATGGAGCCCAGCCTGCTCTCCCCACCGCCGATCCCTGAGCACAGCCTGACACCGGATGGGCTCCAGCTGGGCAGGGGCAGCCCCAGGGTGGCTGGAGGTGCAAATACCCTCCCACTTTGCTTTCCCGGAGTGATCGTCAGCTCCTTGTGCTCACCCTCCTTGTGCTGCTCTCCCCTCTACTTCCATGAGGGTTTTACTACAGGTCCAAAATGGCAGCTTCAAAAATGCAAATTCCTGAGAGAAAACTTTGTCTAGACTCGGTGCTGTGACCTAAAATAGGAGGCAACACCACCTTGGCCCTAAAGCGACTTCCACCCAAGGCACTCCAACATGGGCTTCCCCTCCACTCCTTGTCCAAATTGACTCCAAAGGACTGGAAAGTTTGGCTGCCCAAAAAGCAGCTGAAACCAGTTTGCCTTCAAGTGCCTTTTTGAAACTAGAAATAAACCTGGAAGGAAATTAGGGGAAAGGTGTCAGAGGGAAAAATGTCAGGTGTGGGAGAGCAAACCACACGACAGCACACAGAACTGGCATCCCAGGCTGTCATGCAGCAGGACTGCCTCAGCTGAAAATTCCCTGTAAAAGTTAAAATATCCATTGCCTGCAGCTTTCCCACAGAACTGAAAGCAACTGCCATGGAAATGCATTTCCCAACTTCAGGTCTTCTCACTCTACCCAGACATGGAACCCCTTCCTGGACACCTCTGGTGGAAGCAGCCCCTTTTCCATCCAACTGGAATTTCTCTACAGCATCCCTATTTTCCTTGAGGCATCTGCTGTTTACCTGTCACTCTGTGCTTCAGCAAATCGCAGCACAGCTTTTCCCTTGCATTTTGGTGATGCAGACGCCTCTGTGCCCTCACTTGCTGTGCTGAGAGGGATGAAATGGGCCAGTAAGTCCCTGCTGCTGCTCCAGTTCTGGCTGCTCTCCTTTAACAAAGGTCTGGAGCTTATTTTTACCACCCCATCGGCCAGTGCTGAGGACACCAACCCCGTGGATGTGGAGCTGGGCGCTCACACGAGCGAACGCCTCAGCGTGTCAGATCCTTTCTGCCTCCCCTGGTGCTGCGGGATCTTATTTTTAGCCTCACACTGAAAGCAAAAAGCAGGAATCTTCAGGTTTGGTAGGGAAGAGCTGTCTCTCCAAGGCTTGGAAAGGGTGTGAATCCTTTCCTTCTCAATACGTCTGAATGGCATTGTGATTTGTAGGAAGAGAAAAGACCCCAGTGCTCTGAGCAGTGGACACCGAGCGAGAGGGCTCCAATGCCTCGTGGGATGGATGACACAGCTCAAGCATCATCCCCAGCCACAGGCACCTTTCCCACCTGCCACTGAGGCAGCGGCTACCGACCCAGCCACGGTGGGACGGGAGGGATTCGGCTGCCAGGAGCGCAGGCTGTGGGATGATGGGATGCTACAGGAGCCTGTTCCTGCCCACAGCCGCCCACGCCTGCCCACAGCCGCGGGCAGGAGCGATTCTCCCTGCAGAGCCCTCCCCAGCTTGTGCCAGCGAGCTACAATGGGCCCTTTGAGCAGGGGCAGCTGACGGCGCGCTGGCAGCGAGGCTGGAAGGAGAAATTTGCAGCTGGGGGAAAAAGCAAATTCATTTCCAGGAGTTGTAGGGGGAACGAGTGCCAATTTCCAAAACAAAACTGCTATTTCTCTTCAAGGCTGACAGTTGCCTGGGAGCTGGAGGGAGGACAGGCGGCTGCTTTCAACTTCAAATACTGCGGGATTAACGCTTTCCTGCCAGTGGGCTCAGCTGGTGGGGACTCAGCCGTGGTGGGCAGCACCCCGAAAAGGAATGGGGGGCTCTTTGTGCCCGTCTCCAGCAGCACTGAACTCCACAGACACAGACTTTATCCACCCTGGGACACTGCTGCATGGGTGGGGAGTGGGGGGGAAGGTGGTTGTGACACTGGTCCTGCCCCTTGCCACGACTTTCCAAGGGTGAAGCCACCCACCCTGGGCTTTGGGAAGGGAAGGAACTCCCTGTACAGAATCAGGCACCAAAATCCCTCTGCCCACGGCCGCACATCTGCGGGGCCAGCTCTGTGCTCTCCGCCCACTGCCAGCACCCCTGCACCCACCACCGGTGCTGACCCCCACCCAATCTCGCAGCAAGTGCTGTTTTCCCCCCTCAGCCTCCAGCCCAAGTTCTAAAAGGGTGAATTATCCAGAGACAGGGAGAGACGGAAGTTTACAGCCCGAATCCCCAGCACAGAGAAGTGACAGCGCTCTTAGCAACCACGGGCCCTCCTCTAACAGCTCTAATTAAAGGCTGTTTCCATGTCATCCAATGAGGGCTGGGAGCAGCACGGAATTTACGGAGAGAATATTCCAGGCATGCTCTCAGATACAGCTGGAAGTGGGGAATACAGGGTTATTCTTCTGCCCACAGCTGGCTGGCTTTGCAGCATGCGCTTCCTGGTGGAATAGGGGGTCCTGCCAGGCACCGTGTCCTGCTGCCACAGGGAGGGGTCAAAGCCACGGGGGCACCCTCTTCCCAAACAGCTGAAAGCTTTGTCTGAGGGATCCACGGGCTCCAAAAAGCCTTTGTGCGGTGGCTGGAGCCAGGGACCATCCCGGGAAACCCACCTCGACCTCAACGTAGTCGTGGAGCTTCTTGCACGTGGCTGCAAAGGTCTCCGATGTCCCGAACTCAAAGTACCACAGCTTGTTCTTCATCCTGGAGCACAGACACATGTCAGCATCCTGGCTGGAAGCAGCAGGATGGGCTGCCAGAGACTGCCTGCATCTCTTGTGCTGGGAATGTGAGCCATGGATGAGGCCACAGGCCATTGTGGAGAGGGACCACCGGCATCCTGGCCCCAGGGAGTTGTGTGGTGGGACGGGGCTGTGCCTGGGGGCTGGGGGCTCTCAGGGGGTGTCTCGAGCAGACCTGGCTCTGGTACTCAGCAGAGGGGGAGAATGGGAGTGCTGGGTGCTCCCTGGCATGGGATGGGCTGTCCAGAGACAGGGCACCCTCCAGAGGGGATGTCTCACACCTCAGCGCCCTCCTGGCACCCTGACCATGGCTCATTCCCTGCATCAGTTGCTGTGCCAGAATTTGAGGGGGAGGCTGGAAGCTGTGAGAGGCTGGAAGCTGACAGGAGCTAAACCTGAGGGCAGAGCCAGGCGCTTTGCTCCACTCAGGATTTTCCCAGCAGGTATTTCTAAACCTGAGGATGGGGGTCACAGCCACAGCTCCTGCTGCCATCACCCCATTTCCATCCTGAGCACTCTGGGAACGAGCTGCGACCTGCTGCCTGCCCTGCCCTCACTGCCTGGCCTGCTCCTGCCCGTCCTGGAATTCCATGCTAATTATAAAGCATGAATGAAGGTAACTGGGTGTGGGGCCAAGCTGGAGCAGCCTGCAACCCCACATGGGACTTGAAGAAGCATCCCAAACCCCCAGCACGCCTGGCCCTGGACCCCGACCATGCTTGGTACATGCCCTGCCCGTGCCCTAAGGTTAGCCAAACACCAAATCCTCTTGGCACAGTGCCTGGCAGTGGCAGGGTGTCCCCCCTGTCACATCCAGCTCTCAGGGGGGCCCTGGGAAGCCCTTACCTGCTGTTGAATTTCTCAGGGTGCTTTTCTCGCATGATGTGAAAGCGGTGGGCGATGGAGGCGTCCTGTGGAGAGGGGGAGCATGGAGACATCAGTGGCTCAGCAGAGAAACAGAGCCCATGGGTGTGGGCCAGGGTATGGGTGCCCAGCTCTTCACTGGTGCCCACTGGTGGTGCCCATGGCACAAGCACACGGAGTGGGGGCCATGCCAAGGCCGTGGAGGGACCCTCAGCCAGGCTGTTCCCAACGCTTGCGAAGTGAGATATAATTAATGCACTTGGCCTCCTTCCCTCACCACAGGGGCTCTGCATGGAGGGGATGATGAGAGGGGAGGAAACGCAGCCAGTGGAGCAGTGGGGCCACGGGGACACCCCAAAACCCTGCACCCTGACAGCTCCCCTGGCTGTCATGCAGCCCTGAAACTCATCCCAACCTCTCCTTAGGCAGGGTGGGGGTGCTTAAGCCCAACTCAGAAGCTGTCGCCAAATGCCACCTGCGGTGACACCCCCTGGCATTTGCAGGAGCTGATGTGAACCCCAGAGCATCGTGCAGTGCTGGGTGACCCATGCCGTGGTGGCACCCCTGGCACAGGTTAAATGTGCTACAAGCTCCTGGGAAGAGAAGGGCTTTCCCCAAAACCCTCCTGCTCTCGGGACTGACCCCAGCACTGGGGGGAACCCCCATGGCCCAGGGCTGTCATCCTCCCCAAGCCCCCTGACCTCTCTAGGCCAGGAAAACATGGGGGAACGTGGGTCCAAACACCAAAGCAGGGCTTTGCTGATGGCTGCTGTCTTGGCAGGTGCAGCGTCCTTGTCTCTGGGACCCCAAACTTCCCTGTACCCTGTTTAAGCTCCTTTCACACTCATTCCTTCAACATTCCCGCTGGGAAGACAGAGATCCCATGCCTGCTTATGTATCTAAGTGCTGCCTTTACAAATGACAATAAAACAAGAAAAAACAAAACAAGAAAACAAGGAAAACAAGCAAACAAGAAAACAAGAAAAACAAGATAAAAAGAAAACAAGAAAAACAAGGCCAGGAGATGGAGGGAGGTCGGGAGTGTGAACAAGGAGGAACAGGAAGGGAGAAACCAACTCCTGCCACACGGAACTCACCACCCCAATGGAGAAGTAGTTGTTGATGATAGTGGATGGGACGGGATCTCCGTTGGCCTCCCTGTCGCTGGGAATGATGTCTATCTGCCAGCGGTCCAGCATCACCTCTGTGCTGTGCTCGATGTCTTTCAGGACCTTCATCAGGTTGCCTCCTTCGTAGCCTGGAACGGAAAGATGATGAAGGAGGAGGAAGGGGAGCATAGCCATGTCATAGCCAGGCGCCAAGCACTTGGGGAAGGCTGGGGCTGCTGCTGTGGCACGTTTTCGCAGCAGTGGCAGAGATTTTGGCTGATGGCAGGGCTCTCCAAATGGAGAAGGGTGGGCAGGGCCCAGCTGTGGGGGGTTGAGAAAGCAGCTGCTGCTCTTTTTGGAAGGAGTTAGAGGCACCAGGCTGAGCTGCAGCTCTGAACTGCATCCCAGGAGCCCAGGACTCCTCCCTGCCCTGGGATGGCACCCACCCAGCCACACTGAAGGGTTCTCAAGGGCCTCCTCACCTCCTCCCCAGCGCAGGCACCGTGCGAGGTCATTGCCCGTGCCCAGGGGCAGGACGGCCACTGGCGGGTGCTTCACCAGGTTTGCCTTATCTGCAGTTCAAGGGAGAAGAGAAGTTTGGGGCTGACAAGGCTCATTCCCTGCTCCTCTCCATGTCCCTCCTCAGCCAGCAGCCTGGAATGACGCTGTTGGCAGGGCCAGCAGCCCGCTTTCGCTGGGGAAATACTGGGAATCTTCAGCAGATCACCAGGGATGCACTGCAGGAGCACAGCTGTCCCCTGCTCACCTATGCAGTCCAGGATCCAACCCACCGTGCCGTCCCCTCCACAGGCCAGCACGCGGAAATCTGGAGTGTCCCGAAAGAAGTTGAGCCTGGAGAAAGCCAGGAGAGACAAGGATTGACTTGGGGGAGCAGGGGCTGGTGAGAGGGGGCAGAGGATCACCTGCAGCAATGCCGTACCCTGGCGCGGGCCCGCCGCGGTCCAGGTTGTACACTTGGCGTGGGTTGAGCAGGTAGTGAAACTTGCGAAGGACCCTGGGAAGAGAGAGACGTGAGGAATGCCAGCAAGGTGAGTCCCACACTGGGAATGATGCCCGAGGGACCTGCAGCCCCCAACCCCGGGGGAAGCAGTTCCCAGGCAGGACCCCACCTACCGCTCCCCTTGCCTTCCTCCGCTCTTGGGGTTCACAAACACCAGGAGCGGGTGCGTCCCGGGCTGAGGGCTGATCTGGAGGGCAGAAAATGCAGCTGTGAGTTCCTGCCCACCGTCAGGAGTTCGGTGGCAGAGCTCACCTGCAGGCCCGTGCAGGAACCTACCTGCAGCCCTTGCCCATCCACTGTGGTGGAGTTGAACTTGAAGCCCTGGGTGTCCTCGGGGCTGGTGCTGGCAGGGGAGTCGCTCTCCGATCGCCGGCAGTGGGACTGCCTGTCCTTTGGGGAAGCAAGGCACGGATGCCCACACTGCCTGAGAGGCAGCGCCAGCAGCCAGGGGAGGCAGATCTGCTCAGCCTCGGCCATGCCCTGCTGGGTGCCTGTCACTGCAGCCAGGAGGGGGCACTTACCAGGACAACTGGGCAGATGTAGGATGGCAGCAGGATGTGGTCCCGCAGTGGGCCCCCGTCGCACTCTGGCTTCACGTGGGAGGCACACTTGTTGTGGAGCTGGAGGGGCGGGAGGAAGGGGCGTTGGACAGGGGACACCAGACCTGCCATGTCCTGATCAGGAGCCCAGAGCTGGCTGCTGTGGCCGTGCCCCAGACCCGTGTACTCACGGTGACTTGGCACCAGACGCAGTGCAGGCCGGTGATGCCCTGGTAGCACTTGATGCTCTTGTGGCATCTGTCGCACTTGACGGGAGAATTGCCCTCGATCCAGGTGTGCTGCATCACCTGCAAGGCACGGGGGACGCTGGCACAGCACCCAGCGACCCGCAGGCATCTCCCTCCTGCTGGGGTGTGCACTGGGATTTGGGAAGCTTGTCCTGCAGGGATGCTGGCTGATCCAATCCAGCCCCGTGCAAGGGCCTCGTGTGGAGCCACGGCGAATCTTGGGGCTGGGGCTGTGTGGGTGCCTGGGCACTGGGGATGGGGTGCATCCTGCAAGGCTGGGGATGCTGGGAATGCCCATGAGCTGCTGCCCAGGATGTGAGGGGTAAAACCCAGGGGAAGAGGCTGTGGGGAACCAGAGCAGGAGCCCACGGGGCCAGGAGACCCCCTGGCCCAGAAAGGTACCAGCTGCCTACTCACGCTTGTGTTCCTCTTGGACTTGACATAGGTGCTGATGCAGGAAGCAATGTCCTTGGACACACACCTCTCGTGGACCGTGTACTTGCAGACTGGGGAGAGAGAAAAATCACAGAGCCACAGAATTATTCAGGTTCGAGAAGCCCTCTAAAACCCCCGAGTCCAACTGCTACCCCAGCACTACCAAGGCCACCACTGACCCCTATCCCCAAGTGCCACCAAGAGGGTGGTCAGCACCACTCCCCAGCGTGGCAGCTGCCCCCTCCCCACTCACCCTGCAGCACCCACGGGGCTCAGCACTAACAGGGACCAGTCCCCCCTCCCCTGGGCACTGCATGTGGCAGGAGCCACCCGCCCGTCTAGGAGGGCGGCATTCGGGCAAGGATCTGGCACTCACAGGAGCAGCAGAGGCCCTGCTTGCGGACCCCCAGCAGCATGGTGCGGCAGAAGTTGCAGTAGGCAGGTTTCTTGAAGTGCTTCAGCCTCCAGGCGTGCTGCCCATCATCCTTCACGTTCTGCAGGGCAGGAGAGTGGAGGGTCAGGGGTCACTCCCCTGCTGCCAGGAGTCCCAGCGCCCTCAGCCCAGCATTTCTATCAACTTTTCATCCCCTAAAAACCCCATGGTGTTTCTGGGAGTTTGCTTCCAGCAGGACCATGGGCTCCCCCTATTCCCCTTCTCTCAGGTGTTCTCCAGAGCATCCCTGCATCCCCCTGGGCATGTCCAGCTCCAGCTCCCATGGACCATCGGCACAGCCCAGCCACAGGGAGGATCTTGGTGGCTGACAGGAAGGGGACTTCACATCTGGGGCCAAGCCACCACCACCACCTTGGAGTGACCAAAGCACAAAGCTCTTACATCTGGGGCCAGGCATGACTGCTTTGCAGGAGCCAGGTAAAATTCCCTGCTTTCTTGAATTTTTCTGCCAAAAACCCTGTCCCTCACCCTCACCTCTCCATGGGAACCATGGGCACCAGGAGCAAAACCATCTTTCCCTGCAAATGATTACCTGATGGCCAGGGAGGCACTTGAAAGAAATGAAGGCCAAAAGGATGAAAAACAAGACAGAGAAATAAGGGGCATCCCAATAACCCACAACTTTGCTTTTTGAACCCCACTCTACAAGAGGACATGCCATTTTAGGTACTCATCTCAGGTCTGGATTAAATCTTCGTCGAACTGACGTGCACTGCGATAGCAAGGAGCCAGCTCAGCCTGCTCGGGCACAGCAGCTGGCAGTGGCTGCAGCTCCAAAATGAGCTGGGAAATATTTGGGGGGTGCAGGGGGCAGGGTGGCAGTGTCAGCAGAGTCTGGGGGCCAGGGTGGGGCTGTGTGGGTCTGTTGCTGAGTGTCGGCTGGGCCAGGACACTCACCGTCTCCATCCCCAGGAGCACCAGCAAGGGGATGGTGGTCATTCCACCCCGGATCCACTCCTCCAGTGTCACAGTCCCATCGTGGTTGTAATCGATCTCCTCCATCATCGCCTTCAGGATCTGGAGGAGGGAGAAATGTGGTGAGGCAGTGATGCCGCCCAGGGCCCCGGCTGCAGCCCCGGTGTCTGCCCCAGCTGCCTCCAGCCGCGGCACTCACGGGCTTCAGCTCGGTGGAGTCCCACTCCAGGTACTCGGCCACGTGCACCATCTGGTTGATGATTCGATCCAGCTCCTGAGCACACAGAGATGGCAGTGCCCGAGGTTAGGGACGGCTCCAGGCACGAGCAGTGTTCAGCCCCAAGCCCCCAAGCCCCATACACCCAAGGCCACCCCAGTCCCCACCCAGACAGGAGGGGCAGCACCACACTAGTCCTCAGTGGGGGCTTCTTCCTTTTCCAGGGCCTTGTGCCCTGAAAACCTGCAAGGAAATCTATAATGGGTTTTCCTTGGGAAAAAACTATTCTGATAAACCAGATTTTATTTGCAACAGGTTTCAAGGACGAGACCCAAAGAATAAAGAGAAAACATCATAGGAGGAGAAGCTCTGCATGATCTTTTCCTTCCCTGAAATACCCTGACCTGATGTAGAGCTACAGCTCTTGGTGGGTGGATTTTTTCCAGCTCCTGCTGGATGAAGCAGAGCTGGCATGTTATCCCCAGTTCTGCAATCCAGCTGCTCCTGCCTTTCCATATCCCTGTCCGTCTTGGAGCGCCTCACCAGGGGAGTGGGCACCCCAACAGTGTCCTGCATGTTTCCAGCCCTCCGAGCAGCCCCTGCTTTCTCTCCCGAGGGAATGCTCACCGAGCTGTCCAGGAGGCCGTTCCCATCGGTGTCGTAGAGGCGAAACATGACTGGAGAGAGGAGAGAAGCTGCTGATAATCAGAGCCCAGCCCCGGGGCACCCTGCTCCAGGCTGCTGGAGCTTCAGGGTGGAAGCCACGCTGTGCTGGCTCAGCCAGGGTGAGGAGTGACCCCAGGGCTGTGCAGTATCAGAGTGAAGCCCCTTGGCCAGACCCCAGTGACACAGGCAGGAGCAGAAGAGGATGCTGAGTTGTTTTCCCAAGGGGACAGGAGCATCCAGCCCTGCACTCATCCTCAGGCAAACCCCCCTGCCCCACTGGTGCCCCCTCCACCCGGGTCCCACTTACACTCTAGCTTGTCCTCTGCTCGTCCCCTCTCCAGCAGGGACAGGTAGCAGACAATGTCCTTCAGGTGGACCACCTGGGCCAAGGGCGTGGGAGGAGGAGCTGGGGTGGCTTTCAGGGAGCTGGGGTTTTTCCGGAGGCTGAAGGGCAACCTCTTCTCCCCGCTCCTTGTGCCTGTGGGCAGGGAGAGAGGGTTGGCATTGGAGCAGGAGTTGTCCCCGGGTGGGACATGGGAACTCTGGGACAGGGACTCATTCAGTGTGGGGCTGAGTGACACCACAGGGCTGAGGCACAGAGGGGACACAGGAATGGGCACCAAAAGGAGCACTTGGGGCTGGTGCTGTGGCAGGGGCAGGGCCAGGCAGTGCCACTCAGTCCCCAGGGCAGAGACCCCCACACCTCCATCCATGCAGCTGCGGGTGCAGCGAGCAGGTGGAGCCCACGGAAAGTGGGTTCCCTGCTGGGAACGGGCACCCACCAAAAAAAATGAGGAGCTCAGTGGGCAGCGAGGCAGGTCGCCAGGGCGCCGGGACAGCCCACGCTCACTGATGCTGTGCCAACAGCAGCCCTCGGCACAGGGGCCCTTCCCAGCACTCCCCTCCTCGGGGGCTGGCAGGGGCTGGGGCGACGGGCAGCCGTGATTCACCACCCCATTTCCCCCTCCCAGGTAGTTCAGACTGGGATGGGATTGGTGGCTTCACTTTGCCAAGCAAAGAGGTCAGGATGCCAGGAACCCAGTCAGTTTGGAACGTCACTGCCACTGCAGCGGGGACTCTACCAGAAACTGGGGAGGGCCAGTGACTGACTGTGAGCCCCAGCCAAGCTCACCTGGGGACTGAGGGCTGAGCACAGACACGGAGGAGATCTTGGAAGAGCCCGAGGAGTTGTGAGCAGAAGCGGTGCCAGCAGTGGATTTCTGGGAGGATGATCTGGACCAGCTGGGGGAGGCACTGGGGATGGATGCCAGGGTGAGGGATGCTGGCTGCGGCTCAGCCGTGCTGCTGTGGCAGCTCTTGGGCTCGGGAGTGTGACGTCCCAGGGCACTCCGGAGTGTTTTCCCATTGATCCCTGCAGAGCAGACACATGCCCGAGGGCAGTGTGACACCAGGGTGTCTGTGCCTCTTCCTCCAGGAACGGTGCTGCCTGCTTGCCCCGGGCCCTCTCTGCTAGCCCTGTGCCTCTCTGCCCCGGGCTCTCTGAGGGGCACCACAGGTGGTCCCTCACCCTCCTGCCTGGCCCAGCAGCTCCCAGCAGAGCTCCCATTCCTGGGTGAGGGACACCACAGCGCTCAGCACCACACAGGGAGGATGCGGTCCTCTGTCACCAGCAGAGCTGAGAGCTGGGAGAGGTTCTCCCTTCCCTTTTGCAATTTATAGTCCTTTCAGCAGATGTCTCCACGAGCTGTGAATCCACCAGGCAAGGGCTGGGGGAGGCAGAGGTGGCTGCCTGGCACACATGGGCTGCTCTGGGTGCAGCCAAGTGCAGGGTGACTGCTTGCGCCAGGACCCATGACAGAGGCACAGGACACCTCCATCCAGATGGAGACGCTGGCACAGAGCGACCTGGGCTCCGAACGTGCTGAGGAAAGGGCATGTGCCCTTGCATCCCGGAAAAATCCCTCCCCACAGCAACCCCCGGGAGCCCATCCGACAGAGCTGGGTTGTGAGCTGGCCCCGTTGGCCCCCACTGCAGGTTCTACCCACAACCCCCATTGCTGCGAGCAGTGTGGAAGCCAGCCCGCTGTGCCCCGCTGCCCTGGCAGGGCTGGCTCACCGAGGCTGCCGTGCTGGGGGACACCGGGACTCTGCTGCTGCGTCTCGGGGGAGGCTTGGCAGATCTTGCGCTTGAAGGAAGTGAAGAGGTGCTGGCAAAGCTCCTCGGGCACATCAGCCTCCAGGTAGGTCTTCATGAAGAGGCAGAAGCCCTCGTAGTCGATGGGCTGGGGAGGAGCGGACAGAGGAGGAGGATGGAGATGCCCCAGGCCACCGTGAGGGTGCAGAGCTGCCAGTGGGGATGGGGCCTCATGCCCTGGGCCACCCTCACTGCAGACCCCTCCCCAAAAGCACTGGCTTCCCAAATCCCAGTGGCTGGATACAGCCTAAAGGGACCCAGGGGCAGCAGGGCCAGAAATGCCCAGCGTGGCTGAGCTGGGTGAGTGGTGCTGGGAGCAGGGACTGGAGCCAGGACAGGAGCTGGGGCAGTGGCAGGGAAGGGGAGAGCAGAAGGACCTTCCAGCCCAGCCCCAGCCCCATGGGGATTATCCTCCTCCTGAGGACTCTGGGCCCCCTCCTTCCCCACCTCGCATTGCCATCGCATGAGGACGATGTTTTCCAAAGGCTTTTGTGGCCCCAGCTGGGCTGAGGGTGCTGTGGTGCCCTGGAATAGCAGGGTAGCTTTGTGCCTCTCCATGCCATGTTCAGCTCCCTGATTTTTCCCGTTTTTCCTTGATTCTAGTGATTACAGCCCCCATGGAAGGTTCGGTCCTGCCGGCACATTAACAGCTCTCTCTGAAAGCACCGCTTGGAAAAAATAATCCCAGCCTTCTTTGGAGAGGGCACAGAGCTGTCCCATCCCCATGCTGGCCAATTCATTTGCTTTTAGGGGGAGAGTAAATCCCTCCTGGATTCTGCCTGGCAAGGCAATGCCCCAGAAAGCTCTCAGTAGGATGGAGTGGGATGGTCATGCAGTGTGCATGGTCCCCGGGATGGCCAGGGAAACAAGTCCTGGGAGCAAAACCACAGGGGAGAGATGGGGGCCACCCAGCCCTGCCTTCTCCTGGCTGCTTGCAGCTGTTGGAGCTGGGCTGGGGGAGCTGGCGGGGGCCGGGAGCTGCCAGCAGCAGGGGGGACACTGGCGGGCACTGGGCCATACCTGTTCAGGGTTGTACCTCGAGAGGACGCCGTCCCCATTGAACTCCTCCAGAACATCCTTGAGCTTCTTGCTGGAGTCTGGGGAGACAAAGGCACTGTGCTGAGGATGGCCCCACACCAGTAGGATGGTGCAGAGGGCTTTATCAGCTGGAAATACAATTTCTGGATCTTTCTGTGCCTGCAAGAGGCCAGCCGTGCCCTGCTTCCCATTCCACCCTCAGAGGGCAGGGCAGATACAGAAAGCTGGCTTGGGAGCTTTACATACAGAGACAGCTTCCTCCTGCCAGTGTGAAAATAAACACAGAGCCAGAGCAAAGCCAGGGAGGCATGGACCACACTCCCATCCCAGCTGCTGTGGTGTGCTGAGCACACCTCTGGATGGGCCTGCCCCGGTGCAGGGCTGCAGGCGGCTGCTGGCACCCCTGGGCAGGCCCAGTCATCCCAGAGGCTGCCTTGGGCTGCCTGCTGGTGTCTCCACGAGGTGCCAGGAGGGAGAAATAGAACAGCATTGATGGAGTCATGGAATCATTTAGGCTGGAAAAGCCCTCATCAAGCCCCGCCGTTAACCAGCACAACTGTGTTCACCACTAAGACAGAAATGTCCCACATCTCCACGACTTTTAAACACCTCCAGGGATGGGGACTTCACCACTGCCCTGGACAGTCTGTGCCAGTGCTTGACTCTCCTTTTGGGGAAGAAATTGTCCTGAATATCCAATCTAAACCTCCCCTGGTGTAGCTTGTGACCATTCTTTCTCGTCCTATCATTGGACTGGTCCATGCAAACTTCCACACAAGTAATAAAGACTTTCCCTGGCTGAGTGTCCTTAGGGCTGGAGTATCTGGAGGGACATTCACCCTTTCAAAATAGAGAAAAAAGGGAAAAGCAGGAAAAAAAAAACCAAGGTGAGGGAACATTCAGCCCTCACCTTCACCCACATCTCTGGGCATGTGCGTTTCGAAGGTTCTCGGGCACACCAGCCTTGTTAATTACTGTGAAATCCTCTCTCCACGCGAGGGCTGTGCTGGCTCTGATCCCCTCTGCCCTCTGCTGGGGACAGAATTTGACACTGGACCACAACAGTCTGGGATGTCTGGGTTATCAAGGAAAGGGATCCTGGCCCACCTTGGAGGACCCCAAAACCTGTTCCCCAACCCGGTGCCAAGCCATCCTCCCGGGGAGGAGGTAGCTGCCCACGCTGCAGCCTCGCTGGCCACACTTCCATTAACAAAGCGAAGATGCTGCCAGTGTTGTGAGCCCAGCGTTACAAACGGTGTTTTATGGTCTGGGATTCAGGACAGCAATGCCCACCATGCTCCAGAGGGGCAGAATGAGATGCAGGGAGGGACACAGCACACACACACCTCTGCCTGCAGCCCTGCCCGCGGTGTCTGGCTGGTGGGCAGGGGCTGGGAGACCGCACCTCAGCCCTTTGCTCACAGGACAGCCTCAGAGAGCTCACAGGGCGCCCTTTGCCTTTCAGCCATCTCCCACCCAGCTTCTCTCCCCAGGGTCGTGCCCACTCTGCAAACCAGCACCCTTGGGATTTCACACCCCTTCTCCCTTCACCTCGTGCTCCCGGCTGGGCTTTTCTGCCCACCCTGCCCTGCTCTCAGCGCCTCCCCGGGCTGCACCGCTTCTGCATCAGCTGCTGTACAAAGTACGCCCACGCTCCAGCTCCCTGGCAGGCAGGACCTCAAGGACCTGGTTTCGGACCCCTGGGCTTTGCCCAGGCTCCCTCTCCAGCTTCTCCCAGCCCCAGGACCCCCTCGGTGCTGCTGCCAATCTCCTTCCCTCGGCAGGAGCTGCAGCAGAGGGTTGCTCTGCAAAAGCACTAAGGAAAATTACCGCAGAGGCTTGGCAACCCAAAGCGGGCTGTGGAGCAGCTCGGTGTGTTTGGGAAAAGCCAGTCTGCTTTCCTGGTTGGCATTTCGCTTCGCTGGCGAACGTGGGAGCCGGCCGCCTTCAGAAGGACCGAGCCAGGCTCACGTGTCCGGTCCCCAAAGCTCAGTTAAATCCCTCATGGCACGCAGCCATGGGGACCCCAACCAGCCGGGCTTAGGGGTCAGGGATTTTTCCAGCTTCCCCATCCGAAACCTAAGGAATCACCTGTTTTTTCAGGAGGACGCTAAGGAAAGGTTGGACACCAGCCCAGCACAGATCAACAGGAGTTCCCAGCCCCGTGTCCCTGTCCCAGGAAGGTGCACAGGGTACTCACAGTCCGTGTACTGCTGCAGCTGCGCGAACTCGGTGGGGCTGAGCGAGATCCACATGGCATCGCTCATCTTCGGGCGGCAGGGCCCGCGGCGGGGGCCACCAGCCGTGCCAGCCTCAGTGCCGCAGCTCCCAGCTCGGTCACATTGTCACGGCGAGGGGCACGGGGGGCTCTGGGACCGCTGGCATCATCGTGCTGAGCCCGTGAGAAGCCAAGCCCAGAGCTTCAAGTCAGCGCCTTCCTCCCTGCAGGGGACACAAGGAGAGGATGGGGTCAGAGGCAGGCAGAGGGTGCTGCCACGGCTCCCCGGGGACAGACACCTTCATTGGAGGGGCTCTGTGGGGTGGGTGAGCTTGGCAATGGGTGCCAGGGCGCTTCACCCACTGCAGGTGTGGGGGATCCGCACTCCAGGGAACAGGGACGGGAGTGCGTGGGCTGCAGTGAAATGAGGGTGTGCACAAGGCACCTCACTGTGAGCATTCCCAGGGCTTGGTGCCCCCCTCTGCCATGGAGCCAGCCCACAACAGCCACGGCTCCCAGTGGCTGGAGGATGTGGCTGACAGAGGTCAAGGCCTTGGGCAGGGAAAGGAACTGGTCACCCCCAGCATTTTCCAGGGGAACGCAGGGTGGGGAGGAGAAGGAAGGGCACGATTATGTAAAGAAGATGCAAAAACTGGAGGCAGGGAATACAAGGGAGTAGAAACATCCCGCTTACTCCTGCACCTTTGAAGCCAGTGTTTACTTCCAGAGAATGATTGTAATGAAAATCTGCAGTCAAAGCTGGACGCAAGGGAAAAACCTGTGCCACAGAGAAACCCCAGCCAAAGGGCCCTCTCCAGCCCACTCGTTTAGAGGCTTCAGAACTTGTTAGCTTTTTTGTTTAACCCAGCTGGTCGGCAGGCAAAGGGCAGCATTTGGAGGGGGTGGTTGCTCCCCAGGGAGTTTGATCTCCATTTTAGAGCTGCTTCCCCGCTAAATGTTGGCTTCCAGTTTCCACCAGCCTGAGCTGATGCACTGGAGAAAGCAGAGCAAGGATGAGCTGGGAAAGGTCAGGAGACTTGGGATGATGCTTGGGGAGCACCCACATGCCCCAGCTGGCTGAACATTTCCATTCACAGAAAAATATCTGTGATTGAGGTGAACAAGTGATTTTGGGGAGCTGCCGGGTCCCAAACACCACACCAACCCCAGATGGAGCCTCTAGGGACATTCACATATGGGGTGCACCAGGAGCAGTCACTTAACCCCTCATCCTCAGGACTTTCCCCATATTTCTTCACTAATGCTATTTTGGCTTTATATTCAGCTGCTGAAAGTGCTCCAGGGCAAGACGTCTCCCCCCACACTGGCATTGGTTTTGTGGGGATCTTCATCTTGGTGAAAGCACAAGCAAGAACATGGTGTTTGCTCCTATCCTGGATGGTGGGTTTGCCCCAAAGGATCTCCCAGGCTGGTCCAGAGGAACTCAGTCTGTAAGAAATGCCCAGGAACACACACAGACTTCATGTTTCCTGGCAAACGAGCTGTTCGATTGGATCAGAATCTCCTTTTAATCCTAAACCTATCCAAGGAGAGGCTGAGAGTGCAGCACTAGCCGGAAGAAAAGGCAAAGCGGGGGGACCTGGCTGGCTGCAGCTCTCAGGAGGAGTTCGGGGGGTCTGAACCCTCCCACAACAGAGGGCAGCAAAAATATCCCTTGCTTCTTTTAAGGGTGGGTGATGGGGCCGGGTGACAGGGCAGCACAAAGCACCAGGAGGAAAGCAACGCAGAGCTAATTGGGCCATCCCAAGGGGCTTTCCCCCAGCAATGGCTGGAATAACAAATGCCACTTCTGACGCGTCAGCCTCGGATTTCAGGAAGGGCAGGAAAAAGCCTCCTTAGGAATCCAGCTGCTCCTCGTTTGGCCGCCCTCTGAATTGTCAGCGGCAAATTATGTTCTATTAAATCAAATTTGCCTCTCGCTAAAAATAGCTCCCTACTAGTGTTACAAATAACAGCGGATTACCCTGCCTGAAGGCGCTCACCAGGACACGGCCCTCGCCCCCTCCCCACTCTGTGCCCGCCAGCCACGAACGTGGGCTCGGCCGCTCCGGTGGCACCGGCGTGGGCACCGGCGTGGCGTGACTCAGGGTGGCTGAAGTGGCTGCAGGAGGGGGAGAGGGGGGAGTTTGGAGCCTCCCAAAGCCTCCTGCGGGAATGAGTGGTGCTGGAGGCCTTGGGAACCTGCACGGAACACCCTGCGGGCTCCAGTGATGGAGGAGGTGCTGTGGGGAGCACAGGTGGGTGCAGGCAGAGGTGAGGCTCCATGGGAGCCAGGGAGCAGCCATGTAGGACCTGAAACACATCAGGAAGGGAAATGCCAGGTGGGAGTTAGCCATGGGCCAGTTCCCAATGGTAAGTGGATCATGGGCAGTGGAACATGTCAGTGTCCCTAAGAAAGGGCTGTCCTCGAGCACCTGAAGTATCCAGGGATGGGGGACTCCCAGAAGCGGTGATGGGATGGCAGAGGAAGTTTTTTTCCAGCCCTGTCCGGAGCCTCTTCACCAACCCCCAGCTGCTGGCTGCCCAGCGCTGCAGGGAATGGAGGACCGGCTCCTCCATTCCACCCCCATGGACCCTCTGGGGGTCACCATGGGGTTGGGAGGGTTGGTCCCACTGCCACCCGCCGGCCGCCCCAGGACCACAGCTACTGATGAGGACCTAATTCTGCCCTCGCTGGGGCAGGGAACCAGAGGCAATGGGTTGGCAGCTTCGAGGTGCTGGCAGAGCCTCCGGCCTCTGATCGGCTTCACAGCAGCGTGTGCATGGGGCCGCAGCACGTGCCCCGCAGGAGATTCCTGCTTCAGACGCCCTTTGGGAAGGAAGAACATCGGCTCCTTGGGCTGCAGAAGGTGGCACGAGGAGGCACGGCTCGTGCTGAGCGCACACACACGTGCACAGCCGGTGGCTCCCTGGCAGCAGGGGGATCCAGCACTGCACGATTCTGGGCTCTTGCCTGCATCCCTGCCCGGACTTGCAGAAAGCCACAGTCACGCGCCACATCTCCTGGGGCAGAAGCGTGGCAGGTCCCTGCAGGAATGGCATTTTCCAGGCCTCTCCTCCCCATCTTTTGGAAAGATCAGCCTATTTTTGTGTTGGATGGGGAGAGGCCCCTGAGGCGGTGGGTGGAGTATAAATCCCTCCTGTCCCACTGCAGCAAACAAACCCCAACCAAGTCACGCTCAAACTATTTTCTGCAGTGACAGGAGAAGGCGCTTTTCTGTATTTTGCCAGCCCAAGAGGACACTCAGGATTGGCTTTTTCCATTCTCCAGACCTGTTGCTGTCTACACATTGCCCTTACCCTTTGACCACCCACGCACACAGAGCAAGGCACGCTGTCCAGGTGCCTCACACCAGCTCTGCTTTGGGCACTGAGCTCCCTCGTGGCACCAGGGCGATCAAAGGTGCTGGCAGGGGTGCCCGGAGCAGCCATGTTGTCCCCCACAGTGACACAGGGAGAGGTGGGTGGCTGCAGCCAGCCCTCCAGCCCCAGGGCTGGGCTGTGGTGGTACCAACCCCCAGCTGGGTGCTGGGAGAGCTTGGCTCACCCTTGTGACCCAGCACAGCCTCCCTTGGAACTCGCCTGCCCGCCAGGGCTGGGACAGCACGGCTCATACCCCAGGGACACCAACAACTTCCTGGCTTACTACTGTTGCATTTCTAGAGAATAGTTCTGCTGGCTGAGCTCGGAGCAGACTAGATCTGAGCTAGGATGCTTTCGGAGCAAGACCCTTCCCCTTGCCATCGCCCCTGCAGGTCTTGTCAGACCAGACCTTGTCTCGTGGAAAAGCCCTTGCCCACACCAGACAGGGAAGCAAATGCTTGTCCAGCAGCCCACGGATCCTCCCCGGGATACCGCGTCCATCACCTCTCACATGCAAGCCCAGGACTTCAGAACACCTACAAACCTGGCAGCTGGGAGCCCTGGCTCTCTCTCCCTGCGGGAATCCTGCGGCGGCAAGTGCCGTTGGCTCACCACACCTTGTGTGGGACAGCACAGCTTCCCCATAGCTTTGAAATGCCTTCTTCCCCTTCATCCCCCAACACAACCTGCAGAGCAAGTCATATCCAGCCTCCTGCCACAGGCCAGCCACAGCGAGCACCTCCTCAGCCCTCCTGCCTTCCAAAGCCAATGGCCCCGGCAATTTGTACTTAACAAGAAAGACACTAACGAGCTTTTCCGGCCTGGCAGCACACAGGAACAGCTGGATTGGGCTGTTCTTCTGCCCAGGCAAAGCACGGCTGGTTTTACAGCCAGGCTGAGAACCAACACATGCTGAGACACCAGTGAAGGTGGTGTGGCCCCCTGGGCTGCTTTAGGGGCTCGCTGCTTGCCATCGTCCTCACTCCGGGGACAAGGGTATGCTGCCCTCTCCTTCTCCACCCTTCGGGAAGCTTTTCTCAGGAGCGGAGCCGCACGCCTGGGAATCCCGATTCCCGAACCCCAGCGCTGCCCCGCTCCTTCAGCGCCTGCACCACTCCCGAAACCGCTGGGAAGGGGCTCAGGGCTGGCCCGGGGAAGGCTCGCGGGCTCCGAGGGCAGCGGACGGGGATCGACGTGCGCTGTGGAGCCGGTTCCGCGT
>VZRN01006455.1:1090021-1103809 GCA_013397935.1 Dasyornis broadbenti
AGAGGAGAGGAGAGGAGTGGAGAGGAGAGGAGAGGAGAGGAGCGGGACCAGGGCTCATGCGGATGCTGCTTCCCCGAACATCCATCAGACACCTGCAAACTGTCAGGACAAAACTGTTGGCACTGAAACACCATCTGGGACAAAAAACATACTGGGAACTACACCATGCGCTGGGCAATGGCCGTGTCAGTCCCAGAACTCCTGGCATGTGAAATCTTAGAATAATGGATGGGAATTCTCATGACCTTTTCAGTGGAGAGAGAGAGAGGCCAAATAAGCCAGAAGCTGTTTCCCACCTTGACAGCTGAACCAGCCAGGGAGACCTGGGGACATGACTTGACTTGCCCCACATCTTCCTCCCCATCACCCCAGAGACATCCCAAGGTCTGCACCCCAAAAATGCCCTCCTGGGGCAGGGTGGGCACCCTGAGTGATTTTGTTTCCAAAGCTACATCAAGAAGATGTTCCTATTAAAAGACTTTCTGGGTCTACGATGCGAATCCTCAGTTATGGCCAGACAGCTTCTCCTGGGTTCAGCTTAAACCCCTCCATGCCAGGCTGCCGCTGCCGCAGTCACCGGCAGAACAGAAACGTTTGCCATATGCTGAGGGATTACTGTATAAAACCGAGATGCTTGGCTGCATGCCAAGGCACAGGGTTTCCAAATAGAGTCTGAATCCTGGACACAAAAGTTCCAACTAAATATAGACATGACAGCCTCAGAGTTGACTTCTTTTTTTTTTTTTTTTTTTTTTTTTTGGTTTGAGTTCACTTAAAATAGCATGTTGAGGGTTTTTTGTGCCCTGCTGAGGGGGCACGTAGAGCCATGTTTACAAACACAGTTACAAACCCAAGGACACGGTGGGATGGGAACCTCACCCTTCGTCCTGCCCACCCTTGGATGGTCCCGAGGGTTGGACAGGATGTAGGTGCAGAGCACCCAGGCTATCTCCAGCCCTTGGGGAGGAACCAGCTGAGGTGTCCTCTTCCTCACACCCTGCCCAGAAAGGTCTATCAGCCTAAAAACCATTGCAGGGAGCCAAAAAATTGGGGGCCCATGGTGACATGGGAGAAGACAAGTGGGTGGCACCTGTGGAAACTCCCTCGCACTTGGCTCAGCAAGGAGAAGCTTTGCTGGGTGCTTTCAGAAGAGCCAACACTGCTGCTGGGAGTCAGGAGTGATGGGAAGCTGAGAAAAACTCGGCAAGGAGATGGTGCTTTCACTTGGAAAAGGCGGTGTGGATTTTCTGAGCTGCCAGCCCTGCTCACACCTTTCGGAGGTGTGGGCTGGATTACTCAGCCACAGAACTATTGGCAAATGCAGCAACAAAATCGAAGGCCAGCACCAGGACAGAGCAAGGGGCTGGCATCTCAGTGGCTTTGGGACGCAGCTGCTCTGGGTGTAGCCGGTGAAATACTTTCGCAAAAGCCCACAGAAAAAGCAACAAAGCCTAAATATCTGGGATGGGGAAGCAGGTGTTGAATGTGCTCCTCACACCCGGCATGGAGCATTGGGAAGAAGCGTTGGAGGGGAAGTGGAGAGAACTCATCCTCATGAGAGAGCTCATCCTTATCCAAACTCGTGCACTTGAGGCAGCGGGATGCTGGAAGCTCTGTAAGGGGTTGGGGGAGAAAACTCCCAGAAAGCTGTAAGTCATTGGCTGTCTAACATCACATATATATATATATATATACACATATATAAAATATAATATGAGAAAAACTTGTAAATAGGCTTGATGTGAGAGAGGAGGTGAAGCAAGCCCCTGCGTGCACGTTGGCTTGCACAGTATCCACAAAGGGCTGCCCAATACCTTAGCATTCCAAGCAGAAATTTATTTAAGGGTCCACAGCTCCTAGGACAGCTGATAGGGATAAAAATTCAGCAGATGTCTGAGACAGGCCTTAAATGAGGGTGGCCCTACAAAACATAGGATGTCTGAGTATCGAATAATCAGTCGTCCAAAAGGGAAAAAAAAAGTTTAAACTGATGTAAAAAGGCAGGAAAGTGGCTGAGGTGTGATCCCACTCCAGTGGAGGAGCTGCCAGGAGGAAAAAGTCTGGCTCTGTAAAATTCCTGTTCCTAAACAATGGCGTTGGGAAGGTCAGTGACACGGGGGAGGTAGGGCTAATAATAACAAATACCGTTAGAGTTATACCTTACATAGAGAAAACTGCTCTGGAACTGGCTTTCCAAGAGCCCAGCAAAAAGCTTTTGTTTAATTTATGGGGCTCAGGCTATTTTTAGCTGGCAGATCCTTGGGGTTTTATCTGGGATCGCTGCTCTGAGCCAGCAGCTGGAACATTTTAATTGTATGCTCTGGATTTGGGGTGAGGTTTTTTTCTGAAGGGAGAAAGAGGAAAGCAGGTGCTGGGGTCTGACCTTGCTGGTCTCCCGATATCCTTGGCAGCACCTTCTGGAGTGGGGAGAGCAAGATGGTCTTGGAGCAGCTCTCTGTCTCCTGGGAGACTTTTTGGGGTGGTGCTGGGGGGCCCTAGGATGAACCCCGGTCCTCCAGCCCAGCCAGGATGCCGCATTCATCCCCAGCCCCTGCCAAAGGCCAGCGGCCAGCAGGCCAAAGCGTGGCAGGGGGACACCGTGTCTCCCCATCCTCCAGTTGCTATGGAGGTCTAAAAATAGCCTGGGCGGTCCCACAAGGAGAGAGCATCCCCTTCTTCCAGGAAAGCCAGAGGCGCTCCAGGGCTGCGTGCGGCAGTGCTTTATTTGTCAGGAAAGCCCTTTGGTATCTGCGTGGAGCACGGATGTGAGAGGAGCCATCTGCTCAGGGACAGGAGGTGTTTATGCCAGCACGGGCACAGACGGGCTCTGCAGAGCCTCGCCCCGGCTCCCACCGCGCTGCTGGCACCTCTGCCCTGCTCGGAGCTTGGCCCCAGTGATGAAGGCAGACGTCTCTGTTTATGAAAACACCGGCTCTGCCGCTCTGGGAGCTCCCATGGCAGCTCAGAAATCCATCCTGATGAGAGCTGGCATGCTGGGGTGACAGCGGGGACTGCCGTGTGCTGGGGTGTCCCTGCCATGCAGAGCACTGGCAATGCTGGCAGCCACTGCAGAGCTGTGCCCCAGTGCTGAGCACAGGGCAGCCAGAGGACCCTGTGTGGGCAGAGGGGCTGCTGGGCTGGAGCCCATGGCAGAAGCACCGGCCTTGTCCCCTGGTGTGGGGACACCACAGCACCAGAGGGTATTCTGGGGTTTGCTGCTCCTCAGGGCTGCAGGCAGACACCTCTCCCTGGGCCCATGGGAAGGTGTTGGTCAGTTCATGAGACAGAAAGGAGGAAATTAAAAGTGAAGCAAAACACCTCAGCCTTGCACATGCTCCCAGCAGATGCTGAGGTGCTCCAAGACCCCCATCTGCCTGCACTGATCCAAGAGGATGTGGGCTTGGGATTAAATGGAAAACTTTGAAGAAAGGCAAAAAAGTGCAAGTTTTCAACCTTACTTCCCCCTCCCCTCCCTCCTCCCCTTTTTTTCTTTGTCTCCCTACAGAATAAATTTTTAAAATTTGGATGACAAAAGCCACCCCAAGTTTTGGGCTGAAACATCAGCAATCACCTCTTTCCATTGCCGGCCAGCAGGGCAAGCTAATTTTAACCTCCCAAGCTCCCTCCCATCTCCTGGAGATTGTCCCGTTGCAGCCAGGGAGTGCTAGAAAATAGTGCATCGCCCACTCATCCAGCCTCCTTCAAGGGAAATATTTATATGATGCCAAAGAGAGGGTTTCCATGGCAGTGATGACTCTAGCACCGTCGTCTTGGAAACCACTTGAGGCCATCTTGAAGGGTTTGAAAATCCCCTTCAGAGACAAATAAGGAGAAGGAGAGGAAAGGCCACTGGGATTAGAGTGGCGTTCCCCGGCTTGCCTGTCAGCTCCTTGCCTGCTCCCGCTGCCTGGGTCCCTGCCCTTGCCACTGGGATGCATCGTAGTCCAGGTGTTGCTCCATGGATAGACCTAGGGCAAAGGAATGAGGTGCTTTGCAGACAGAAATGGTTTGGTTGATGCTTTCTCCTGCCTCCCAAACCATCCGGCAGTGACTCCGGTGTCAGGGCACTGCTCAGCCCCAGAGGGGGCTTCAGGGAGGCTCCCCTGTGCCAGCTAAGGCCAGGGTGATTATCAGTGCCTGCCCAGCTTCAAGCACCAGCTGCTTCTGGAGCAGCAAATGCACAGGTTCCATGTCTGTGACAGCCCAAGTCCCCATCGCACGTGAAGAGCCCCGTGTTTCTCCTGAGGAGCTGCCAAAACTTGAACCACAGGCAAGAGACGGCTGCTGGCATCAGAGCGCTCGCCTGTGGTGGTGAAAGGAACGCACCCCTGTCATGCACATCCCGTGGCTCAGCCCCCACATCCCGTGGCTCAGCCCACTGAGTGCCTTCGGCCACTTAAGCTCCCAGCCTGCAGGAGCTCTGTCACCAGCAGCCAGTCCATCTGGCCCTCAAGGACACCAAGAACACGACAGGGAGAGCAAAGCTTTCTGAGCAGACGGATGATGAGCTCCACGATGCAGCAGGCAGTGGCAGGGATGGCCAGTGTTGCTGCTTGTTCAAGCTATGGGATCGCTTTCTTTGGGGTTTTGCTGAAAAATATTAGTTATCTTCTTCATTTTGTTTAGGGCAATCTAAAATATTCTCTTCTTTTACCCTGAGCTGCCTCTGTGCCAAGGAGTCAATGATTCTCCAAGCCAGAGCTCTTCCCCTGGCACTCACACTTTGCTCTGCCGAGCTGTCTCCCACCCCACTCCTATGGGTACCTTCACACCAGCCCTGCCTGCCCTCCTCCCACAAACAGCCCAGCCAGCTTGTCCACAGCGAAACACCGGTGCAGTGCTTGCTCCCTCCACGGGACCCCAAGGCTGTGTGTGGCCACAGTACAGGGTTCGTGTCTCTCTGTCCTGCTGTCCATGCCAGGCTGCCCGCTTCTGCCTGCGCCTCACGGGGGGCAGGGGGCATTTGAGGGTGCCACAGATGGTGGCAGCAGCCATGGCTTTGCCTGGAAAAGCGTGCCCTTGCTTGGAATTAACCTGACCTGAGCCCAAAGCTCACCCAGTCTAAGCAGTCATGGAAGAGCACGGGAGTGGCAGCAAGTGGGACACAGCATCCTGTGATAGCCACGTGTGCAGTGCTGGAAGCCAGGACAAATGTGCGTGTAAGAACTGCAGTTTTGCTGCCAAGAAGCCCATGCAGTGACACTCTTACCCCATTGCCAAGGGGGTGAGTTAAGAGCAAATCAGCCCAACCAGAGCGGCCCTGCACAAGGACTAGCACAAGCCTCCTTGCAGTGACCACGGGAACCCATTACTTGTAAGCTGTCTGCCTTGTTGGGCATGGATCAAACAGCATGGAGCAGCATAGGGGAGCTCTCAGCTCACTCTTGATCTGCAGCATGTGAACATCCTCGTTTATATTGATGCACCTTCTCATGTCTTGAATGTTGGAACGCGTGGGTGTGAGGCCAGGGGTGTCTGGCTTTGCCCAGGAGGAGCTCCTGATGCGCTGTGGGTCACAAAATTCATGCCTGGCCCGTGCCGACCAAGGTGCCAGGTTGGGATGCAAAGCATGGAATTCCAAGTGTAAATATTTATTCATGGCCATGAGATGTCCCAGCCAAATCAGGACGCCCAGATGTGGTTTTATATGAGGTTCTTACATCCATCAAACGCTCAGGCACAACACAACTGAGCACTGACAGCCACACTGACAGATCTCCAGTCACAGGAACACTTGGCAAAGCCGCTCTCTTTCTGCTTCTTCATCCATCCAGGTGTCCTTGAGTCCCTCTGTGTGCAGTGACTGACCTGTGGTGCCAGACGATGTTGGGAGGCTCTCAGAGCCTGGGATGCTGTGCTGCCTTGGTCACCCCAGGGATAAAGCTGTTCTTTATCCCTCAGGGACTGCTCTAAGCTTCCCAAAAGCAAAGTCCTTCTCTCCAGGGCCGGGCTGTCCTTTTGTTTGTTTCACTTCTGCACGAACAATACCAAAGTCTGCAATAAAACTCCACTACCTCATCACAACGCTGTGTGTCACGAAAACGAATATGTATTTTACCATTACCGTGCTTCCGTGCTATAAAGATTGATGAACCGGTGCGGGAAGGGACGCAGGACCCTTTGGGGTCGGTTTGCGAAGGGGCAGGCGGTGATGTCCCGGGGAGATTAACTGGGGGAGCTTGTGGAAAGGCCGGTTCTCTCCCAGTCCTCTTCCTCCTCCTGCTCCCGCGGGGGTCCAGCCCCATCCAGCGGGTGGGCGAGGGGTCCCCCCGCCCGGTGGGCTCCGGGGGTCTCTCGCCCGGGACAGCCCCTCTACCACCGCCGCCGCCTGCAGCTCGGTACCGGCACTCCCGCTGCCCTGAGGCCGCTCCGAGGGGCCNCTCCGAGGGGCCGCCCCCGGCCCGCCCCCGGCCGGCCCTACATAGCGGCGGTGTGTGCCCCGCCCGGCTCGGCCCCGCTCCGCCATGGCCCCGGCGCTCCGGCTCTGCGCCCTGGCGCTGGCCCTGCTGCCTGCAGCCGTCGCCGCGCAGGACGTGGCGGGAGGGAAGCGGTGACCCCGCCGTGGGGCTGGAGGGGGGGGTACAGGCGGCCGGGGCTGTTCGCACATCACCCCAAAATCACAGACGGGCAGTTGCTTTGGAGCCCACTTTTGTGGGATGTCCGGCGCGGGAAGCAGGCGGGCACCCCATGGGCTGCGTCCCGGCGCCCAGTGGGTGCGGGTGACCTCTGGCCGGGGCGCTGTGGTCACTCAGAATGGGGCCGGGCCGTGAGAGATGGGAGGGAAGGCCCTGTCCTCGCTGGTAGCTCCGCACGGTGGGATCCGGTGCAGCGCGGTGTGACCCTTTGAATTCTGGAAGGGCCAGTGGGTGCTGGAAGTGGAGCTTTGCTCGCCACTTTTCCAGCTTCCACCGCAGTGGAACTTGCGGGTGCCGAGGAGCTGTGGCTGCCCCATCCCTGGAAGTGTTCAAGGCCAGGTTGGATGGGGCTTGGAGCACCTTGGTCTAGTGGAAGGTGTCCCTGCCCATGGCAGGCACATGGAACAAGATGGGCTTAAGGCTCTTCCTATCCAAATCATTCTATGATTCTGTGATGAAGTGGTGATAACGGCTCAGGTGAGAAAGCTGCCCTGACCAGAGGGCACACACGGGGCAGCCAGGCCCCTGCTGATGACCCTTTGGAGGAGATTTTCCTTCAGGACGGAGGACACTGGCTGGGGCAGCCTCAGACCAGGAAGAGGATGGGTGTTGTCAGCTATGGGTGGAGAGCAGTGTGGGCGTCCAGCTGCTGTTCCTTGGTGGCTGGGGGATGGAGCAGAGCTCCCCTCGGTGCTGCACCAGGTGGAGAAGAAGCTGTAGCGAAGGTGGGGATGACTGCCTTCGCAGTATCCTAAGTCTGTCTGCTCATCCAAGCAATGAACTGTTCTCCATGTGATGTTGCCTGCATGGTGACTCCAGCAGGGACGAGATTGAGGACCAGCATGTCCTTCCACCCCAAGCTGTTCCCTTCTCTGCTCTTGTAGCCAACTGTCAAAAACATTATCCAGGAGGCTTCTAGCACAGCAAGAGCTGCTGTCCCATCTCTGTCCCTGAGGACTGCAGTGCTACCTGTGCCATCCCATGTGAGCTGCCTGGTCCTCTGAGATTTGGACAAACCCGGTCCTGAAGGGCTGTGGTGTCCTGGAAGTAGCCCATTCCCAAACAGCTGTAAGTGGGTGGCTTTGACTTAATGACTTGGAGGGTGATCCCCAGCTGGGAGTGCCAGGAGAGGGGATACCCCAGGGGAAAGCAGAGCCCAGTTAGAACCACAGATTCTACTTTTGCCCACCATTGGCCTCCTGTGGTGTGGGAGGATGTTTTGTGACTCCTGGTAAGGAGAAGTGCCGGGGCAGGACAGGCGCCGTTGTGCTTTTCCGGCCTCAGCTGAAGAAATGGGGAAGATGCAGCTTCAGAGAGTGTTTAAAATCTGCAGTCTCAGCCTCTCTGGGTGTGTAAACACCCTTATCTGAGCTGTGTTAATCAATTGCCCAGTTGTTTGGAGGGCTGCACAGAGCATGTGACTGCTGACAGTGGGTCATAGCTGAGGGTTCCTGCCAGCTGGAGGGAGAAAATACAGCTTTGCTGATTGTGAGGGTGGAAAACAAGCACCTCTGGGATTGATTTTTTCCTGATTACGACACTGCAAAGCAGTGATCCTTCATCCAGCAGTAAGTGAGTGGTCAGGCAAATTTGCTTTGAGTTTTGCTTGGTTTTTTAAACCACTGTCAAACAGGCTGGTGCTTAGACTCTTAAACCGGGGTTAGTTTTAAACAGCTAATTCTTGAGGGCTTGGCAAACCACCCTTCCTGAGGGTCTGGGGAAGCACACCAATAAATTGCAGGTGAATATCTTGTAAGAAGATTTTCTCCAAGAGCACTGCTGGGAGCTGTAGGTGAGCCCAGAAGGGGGACTGGACTGGGCCAACTTGTTCTGTGTTCAGGTCCAGACCTTATCCATTCCCCTGCCCAGCTGGATGCGTCCCCTGGGGATGCCGTCATCCATAGTGGCACTGATCCCAAGAGCCACCTGTATCTGCAGATCTGGGGTCTTCCTTTGCCAGATGTGGGTGGAAAAAGGTTCTGAACATGGACACAGATTTTGGCTGCAGTTCTGCTCCCATCACCTGGACTGAGTCCTGCTGAAGAAGCAGTGGGTAGGAGCTGGCTTGGAGGAGCCCAGAATTTTAAACCACTGGAGCTTTTCAAAGTCTTGAGGTGTCTTATCTCCTTCCTGCAGATTGTCGCCAGTATACGAACAGGAGCTGTGAAGAGTGCCTGAAAAATGTCACCGTGAGTAGCAGCAGGAAGACTCCCAACCTCTCATGATGCCTGAAAACACGGTGCTGTTATGGAGCAGTTTCCTTCCTGGAAGGGTGGCTGGTTCCCTGCCCTTATCCCAGGCATGCTGCAAATTCCACCCACCTATGAGGGTGAGAGGGCAATCCCTCTCTGGTGCTCTGGAAGGACACTGCTAGGAACTGCTTGGGTTTTGTTGGGTACTTCTTGATTAGAGTAATGGAATTGCTGAGCTGCTTCCTCATGCATGGGGGACATGCTTGGAGAAGGGGCTGAGTGGGCTGGACTGGCTGATCCAGATGCCCCTCCACCAGTCTGGATGTCTCGTGGCACTGGGTGGGTCCAGGATGTGTACTGGTGTCCTGCCAGTCTCTGCTGCCTTATCTGGGACATCAGCAAACTTGAACTTGAGTCAGATCTCGCAGCTGATGTAGCCAGAACCAGTTTGACCAAACCCTGCAGAATGCTGGGGTTGGGGGTTGGAGCCACCAGGAGAGGAGCATGCAGAACCCTACAGATAGTCTGGTAGTGGCTGGGCACACACACACCTCTCCTGCTCATCAGCTTTGTGTGTGTAGAGTGCTTTGTTTCAAAGGCTTCCTTCTTATCCCAAAAATAAACAAAAAGGATTTGGTTATTAATTGTGCAAACCATGGTGGGATTCTTGAGTCTGTCCTGAGCAGGGCCAATAGCTGACTCAATGATCCTTGTGAGTCCCTTCCAGCTCAGGACTGTCTACAATTCTAAGCCAGGAGAAAGATTCTCAGCATCTTTACTTGCTCTAGAATGCTGCAGTCCCCTCGCCTGCCTGTCCTGGTGCGGTCTGTGCTGACACAGCTCTTACTCCTGAGCATCCTGGTGCTGCTGAGTGGTATCTGGTTCTTCTGAGCCAGCAGCACTGGCCCTGTGCTGTGGCTACCAAAGCAAAGCGTGGCTCTCTGGCAGCACGGCTGTGCACCAGTGACACTGTGCTGCCTGCTTCCTGTGTTCCAGTGCCTGTGGTGTGCCAGCAGCGGGAAGTGCATGGAATACCCTGTCCGAAGAATCCTTCCCCCAGCTGACCTGTGTGAGCTCCGCTCTGCACGCTGGGGAGTCTGCTGGGGTAAGGGCCAGCCTGGTCTGGTGACTGTGCGAGTGCTCGCTGCTGGTGGGAGCTTCCCCTGCCTCCCCAGCTCTCTGCCAGTGTAGCAATGACAGGCTGAAGTCAGTCAAGGTTCTGCAAACTTCCTGAAGCGTGGGCGGGGAAGCGGAGTATGAGCAGTTCCCTGCCTTCTGGCAAGTAGGACCTGTGAGGATTTAGCTGCTCCAAAATACATCCCTTATGCTTTGGTGTGATGGAGGCTCCAGACATGGCTAGCGCCTAGGAACAGGAGAGAAAGGTGCTCTGTGGGCCTGTGCAGCCCTTCCTGGTGTCTGAATCCCAGAAGTTCTCTCCTCTGCAGCTGGCACGTTGCTCTGTGTGCTGCTTCTGCTCTTCAGGTGGCTGCTGTCTCAGGTGGGCTCCAGGAACCAGAAGTGTGGTGACTACTCTAGGAACCTGTGTGTGCTTCTAGTGCTGAGTGTACCATAGCCCTGCTCAGCTCTTTCTCACCCGAGAAAAACACCTCTCTCAAAACTACCCCTGCACATGCAGGTCTCCTCTGGGAGCTTTTTCTGGTGGACAGCTGGCTCTTAGCTGCCTCTCCTCCCTGCTGCTTATGCTTTCTGGAGAGATTGGTGCCCTTTTTCGGTCAAGCTTAGTGCATGTTCATGCTTAGACAGGACCCAGCTTTTGGGGGTTGGAGCAAGAAGGAAGCAAGCTGGGGCTTGGTGATGAGGAATCTGGAGCTGAATTGTCATTGCCTGTTATCTGTTGTGCTTGAGGCTGGGCTCTCTTGTCTGCCCACAAGAGTTCAAACTGCTCCTGTGCTTGTGGAGGAAGAATCTCCTCTTTGTGAGCCCTGTGGTATGCTTTTCTGAAACTTCTGTAAGACCTTGAAATACTAGTTTTGATGTGAGTAGCTTCACAAAGGGTTTCATTATAGAAGAACACACTCCTTAGCTTGCAAAACTTGCTTTAGAGGAGATTAGTCCTGTGGGAGATTAGCTCTTACATGAGCCTGCATTTTTGGTGTGTGTGACTTAGCCTTTATCATCAGCTGGAGGAGTGCCTGGTGCTCTGCCACAGACCTGTCTGTGTGGGAAGGGGGGAGCTGAACCCCAGGCTCACCCGTTTCAGGGCACTGATGCTGCTGCAGGCTTTGAAAACAAGTTCAGTGGTGGAGTCAGCTCAGCCTGGAGTACCTAAAAGAGGACCTGTTTAGAATAGATTAAAGGAAGACCTTTTTACAATGAGGGTGATGAGGCACTGGACAGGCTGCCCGGAGATATGGTGAATGCCCCATCCCTGGAAACATTCGAGGTCAGGTTGGACAGGACTGTGAGCAACCTGGTCTACTGGAAGATGTCTCTGCCCATAGCAGGGAGTTGGAGTAGGTGACCTTCAGAAGTGCTCTGAGCAGGTTCAGGTGCACTGGGATTTCTGTAACCTGGCTGTTGTGTGCCAAGTGGCTCCTAAACAAATATTTCCACAGGCTTAAGTCTCTGAACAGTCTGAATCATACTTGGAAGAAACTCCTCTTTGTTGTTGCCTGAAATCCTTGGCATCTAGATGTGTCAGTTTTGGCTGGTGTCTCTGCTGCCATTCCTGCAGGAGCTGAGTAGGATGAGCAGGGACCAGGGCTCACAGCTGCTGCTTCACCACCATGTTCCAGCAGGTTTTGTTCTGTGTGGGCAAGCAGATCCCCCCAGCCCTGGGGGCACATGGCAGTCAGGTGCAGGAAGCAGCACTAGGCCTTCAGCTGCTTCAGTAGCACTGCTGGCCCCACGCTGATAAATCCCAACAGATCTTGTTTCAGTTTATCTCTTGCCCAAGGACTTCAGGCACCTGTAAGTGCTCATCTCATCAGAGATGACTTCTGAGGCTGGCTCCTATGGGCAGTAGTTGTTCCCTGACAGAGGTTGCTCCTTAGCCCTGAAGCCTTCAGTTGCTGGGTTTTTTTTCCATGGATGGTTACTTTTCACCTGGATTAGTGATTAAGCCAGATTTGCTCCTGTTTCTGCCAGAGGAGTTTGACCCGAGTATGCTTGGCCTTGTCTTTCATAGCCAGTAACTGAGCACTCCTGTTAGCAGCTACATGTACCCAGCTGGTGTGTATTTGTGGGTGCCAACACTTGGTGTTTCTACAGCTGACAATGTCCATTTGCTTTCCCAGGTGGTTACACATCTCCAGCCCAGTCAATGAAGCTGCTGGTGACAGTAGTTGTATGTTCATAAATAGGACGAGAGGAAAGTGCTTTAGGACAAGAGGAAATGTCTTCAAGTTGCACCAGGGGAGGTTTAGGTTGGATATTAGGAATAGAATTCTTCACTCAGAGGGTGATCAGATAGTGGAATTGGCTACCCAGGACAGTGGTGGAGTCACCATCCCTGAAAACGTTCAAAATACACGTAGCTGTCGCACCTGGGGACATGGTTTACTGGAGGACCTGGCAGTGCTTTCCCAACCTTAATGATTCTGTGATCCTATGATCCTGTACTGTAACTCCAGGGAGCTGTGTCTGAGTGTGCTAAACATGTTTTGTCAAATCCTTTAGTGAACTTTGAAGCCCTCATCATTGCAATGTCTGTGGTGGGAGGAACGCTCCTGGTCACGTTGGGAGTGTGCTGCTGCTGCTGTTGTAAGAAAAAGAGCAAAAAGCAAGTATCGGGTGGGTGTCCCTGATTGTGTGGAACAGCTCAGATGCAGCCACGTGCTGCTGCAGAACTGAATGCTGTGCTCTAAGGGACTTTTCTGTCTGCCAGGCCAGACAAGGATGATGAGAGAGCAGCCAGGGAGAGGGAGAAGAGGCGAGTGCGGCAGGAGGAGAGGTGAGTTTGTAGCACAGGCCCTCAGGCTGCAGAGTGATTTGGCTCCTGTGTGTGCCATCAAACATGATACCAGGAGGCACGTGGGGCTCAACACATGGAGTGAGTGGCTGCTTCAGCCCTGGCTCACACACAGGTCTCATGAGGGCATCATGCTGGGGTGACTGGTGGATGCAGCATCACAAGTGTTGTGTATGCAACTTCCCGAGGGCTGCTGATGTGTGTGGGCTCTGGTGGTTCCCAGTGCCTCCAGGAGGTGGGAGGCTGAGCAAACCTGCCAGCCTGGAGCTCCCTTGGTTGGGAATAAGCAAGGAGCTGTAGCTCTTCTTTGGTTTTGTATCACCAGCTACTGACTCATGGCTTCTCTGTTTGCTTCTTGCAGGAGAGCAGAGATGAAATCACGGCATGATGAAATCCGAAGAAAATATGGTACAGTGCTGACATGAGTGATTCAAACTAAGCTTTAGATGAAGCAGCCTCAATAACTGTGCTCCTTGCCATAGTTACAGCTGTAGATGAGACCTGCAGGAGCAGGGAACAAGTCTAAGAACAGTTTTAAATTAATTTGGGTCTAGGCTCTCTACTTGTAAGTCCAGGGTGACAGAAGGGGTGTACAGGGGGAGCTCTGGAAGATTAGCCAGGCTGCTTTACCTGGACTGTGCATGGACTGTTGGGGAGAGGAGTTTGCCATCTAGTCAAGCTTCCCAAGGGATGTCTCTTCTTGTGCAGAAGAGGAAGGTGAAACAGTGCTGACTGTGGGCACGGCTCAAGTTAGAGCAGGTCTTTTAGGAAGACTGCAGCCGGGAGGCTGGAGGGTGCTCAAATGACAAAGTTGTTTCCAGGGACTGGTTTTCTTGCTGGCTGTGACCAGTGTGGGAGCTGCTATCTGAACAAATCTCTCCTCTCTTCTAGGCCTGTTCAAGGAAGAGAACCCTTATGCAAAATTTGAGAATTAGCATCTCCAGACCCAGCCACCCTGGTGAACAGTGCCTTCTGCAGAACCAAGTGTCCAGTCTTCCCCCCTCCACCATGGTGCCACTTAAGCTGCCAC
>VZRN01006459.1:25705-38001 GCA_013397935.1 Dasyornis broadbenti
CCGGCGCTGTGACAAAGCAGAGCGGGCGCAGCCCGGCCCCGCCGCGCCGGGTGGACACCAGAGGGACTGGGGAGCAGCGGGCCGGACTGGGGAGGCGTCCTCCCCGCACCCCTCTGCAGCGCACCGTGCGCCCCCCGCCCCGTCCCTCCGCAGCTGCGAGGCCCGCTCGCTTGCGCTTCCCGTTTTCTCCTGTTTGCCCGTCCCCGTGGCTCCCACCCGCCCTCCATCCCATTTTCCTCTGGAATCCAAAGTTTTCCCCGCAGCCAGGCAGGAAAGTTGGAGCTCAGCACTGCTGCGGGAGCCGGGACCGGGGATCCCGGTGTCCCGGTGATGCCTGGGGCCAGAGTCCTCCCGGTCCCAGGGGTGCCCGTGACAGCCCGGCCTCGCCCCACGCTCCCACTCTTGCATAACCAGGGCTGCTTCTCTCGGAGCCGCGACGCCCGGCTGCGGAGTTTGGCTGTGACCAGGCCTAGTGGCACTGGGAATGTGTTTATCCAGTGACCAGGCTGTCTGTTCCCCAGTCCGTGTGTCCGTTTGTCCAGCCTCCTCCCATCCATCCATCCATCCAGCTCCCTGCCAGCCACTCGTTCCCAAGCCGTGCACGTCGCGTTCCCGGCCCTTATTGATCTATTCAGTAAATACTTGAGCTCGTCAGCTCCATGGCCGGGTTGGGAATGTGCGAGGGGCCGCTCTTGGCAGCGCCCGTGCTCCGTGCTGGCAGCTGATCCAGCCGGGAACCAGCGGCTGTGGCGAAGTTCCTCACAACGCCTGGATGCACAGGGCTGTTTTTCCTTTTAAAAGCAGGGAAATGGGGGGGGGTTGGGGGGGGTCTCGGCTTTCCTGTTACAGATTCCCCTCTGTCCGCATGGGAATGGTCTGGTGAAATGAGAGGCTGGAATGATGGATGAGCGAGAGGGTTTCTTTTTGGATGGAGGTGTTTCTGTCCTGTTTCTTTGCCCACCTTAGAGTGAAACACGAGAAGGGATTTGGTGTCGTGGCAGTGGCAGCATCTGACCTGTCACCGGGTCGGAAGGATGGAGGAGGAGGAGGAGGTTTGAGCAAATGCCAGATCCCTGCCCCAGATTCATGTCTGGGGCCGCAGGAGGCTGGAGCCTGCGGTTTCCATCCTCCAACCCCTCCTCGCCCTACCAGGGATGGAGGCACTTGATCTATGTCCCTTGGAGGGAGGTGACAGGAGTGGAGCAGCTCAGGGCATCCTGCAGCCCCCCCTCAGTGGCACCTGCAGGACTGATGGAGCTGCTGGCACCCGCCCGGTGAGTTCAGCGCTGCAGGTGGCCGACAGCTGAGCCCTCCAGGGTCACCTCGCCAGGGACCCAAGGTCTCAGAGGCATCATCCCTGCTCAGAGGTGGCTTGGAGCAGCCGTTGGATCCAGAAGTTGGTGGGGGCGGAAGGGAGGCATAGCACATTGCATAAGCTTTGTTGCCTTTGGAAACGAGGCTGCGGAAAGATGATGAGCTGGAGAGAAGTTCCTCCATCCTCTTCTCCACCCCAGAAGCTGAAGTGGGGCAGAGGCACCCCTTCCTCCTGGTGCATGTTTCTCTCCCAAGGGGCTCCCCTTTGGGGGTCATGATGGGGACAAGGTGCTGTTCTACCAGCTCCGGGTGCTGGGAGTTGTATGAGGCTGTGGGTGGGAGGATGTGGAGGCATGTGGCGGATGTGGAGGCACCACAAGTGTGTGGTTGGGCTAGTTGGGAGGCAGAATGTGCCACCAAGGTGCCACCTGAGCTGGTACCTCATCCCTGGCGGTCCTGGCTGGGCTTTGGTTTCTCTTGTGCAGGTCTCCCACTGCCCCAGCTGGGTGCAGTGGAGCTCTGGGAGAGCCTGGGATGTCATTGGGAGCAGGGTCCAGGTTCCCATCCTTGTCTGGAGACCTGATTCCTCACACACACTGCCTCTCAGTTTGCAGCTCTGGGAGCGCTTTCCTTGTTCCTGGAGAAGAGGAGGACAAAGTCCAGCTGTGGGGTGGGAGGAAGCTCTTTGATGGGGAAGAAAGGGCACTGGTGTGCAGCTCCTGTCTGTCTGATCCTTCGCTGCTTCCCAGGGCAGCGTCGGGTATCTCTGGGCCCTGTGGCGGCACAGCCCTGGGAGGGGAGTGAGGGCAGGCAGGTATCGCCCTGTTCCTGTTTTGGAAATACCTGTGGTTGAGGGTGGCTGGGGTGTTTTGGTGCAGCACTTCCGTCTCGCCACCTTGGTGGTCTGGCATGTCCCATTGTGTGCTCTGGCATGTCCTGTTGTGTGCCTGTGTGTGCCCGTGTGTGTTCCCGTGTGTGCCCATGTGTGCCTGTGTGTTCCCAGGTGTTTTCCCATGTGTGTTCCCATATGTGTGCACACGTGTGGGTGTGCACATGTGTGGGTGCGCACATGCCGCTTCCCTAAGCGTGCATGGACACGCCTGGAGCTGTGCTGGGTTCAGTGGAGGTGAACAGTGGAGGTTTGGGGTATTGGGAGGAAAAGGCAGGAGCTGCTGGAGGGGCTGCCCCTGGGGAATGACTGGGAGTTCCTCTGTGCAGTGTCTGGAGGGGTGTCTGGCATTCCTGTGTGGAGTCCAGTAGCCCCATGGGGCTCTGTCCTGACGTGAGATCTGCCTGATGCCACGGTGGTGTCTGGCAAGAGAGCTGGGCTCTGGCCCCCATCCCACGTGCTGCCTGTCCATGACAGGTACCGGCGTCGAGAGGATGGGGCAATGCTGGAACATCCCTGGAAGCACTGTCAGCCTTGGGGTGAAGCCGAGGCGTTGCCTCCTCGCTGCTTCCAAAGTTCCTGAGGCGTGGTGGGCGGCGCAGGGGTGGGAACAGCTGTGGCAGCCCCCTCACCTTCGGTGTCTCAGCCCCACCACTCGCTCCTCGTGTTCTCTCTGTGCCGGTTCCATGTGCTCTGGGGGAGCCTGTGAACCAGGAAGGAGCGGGGGCTGCTCCAGCTGGTGATGCTTTTCCTTCAGTGTTAAGTACCAGTTGGGATGATGGGGAGCAAAACCACCCAGGTCCTCCCTGTGCCTCCAAGGCCCCCAGGGTTCCCGGAGCATCCTCCTCTGGAGGAGCTGGCTCCACTTTGGTGTTCCCTGTTTCACCTTTTCCCCCAGGCCATGCGTGACCTGTGGTTGCACAGTGGGGCTGTCCAGGCTCTGCTCTGCTGCACAGGCGTTCCCCTCGCCTCGCAGGAGAAGCAGGATTGGAGCAGAAAATCAGAGACAAATTAAGGGAAAAGCTGCGTAAACCAGCTGCTGGGTGGGGTCCTGAAAACCGCCCTGGAGTTGGCCGAGGGGATGGGGTGCTGGCACGAGAAGCTTTGAGGCGGGAGGGTTGGCTCCCAAAATCCGTCCTCCCACTTCCTGGGATGAGAGTGTTTGGGGAAGGACCATGGCTCCTTCCCCCTCCAGGAGGGCATGGGGGGACCTGGCTGCCCCCCGAGGTTGTGACAATGTCCAGGTCACCTCTTAGTGTTTGCTGAGGGTGGGGAGGGGGATGGAGGGTGGGCAGGGTGAGGACCAGGAGCCCTTTGGGCAGAAACTGGGAGCTCTGGTAGCATCCATAGAGGTGATGGTGGTGGCGTGGTGAGGACATTGGGCTCTGGAGTCTGTGCCAGCACTCACCTGCCCTGTGGCTGCCTGGTGCCTCCCATGAGGCTCATTCTGGTGCAGCAGCGCCGGAGAGGAGGGATCTGCTCTGGCTGTCAGGAGGATCCTGCTGTCAGGGACTTGCCACCATCTCAAGAGCACTGGGATGCTCTGCAGAGAATGAGACAGCCCCTGGGGCCCCTTCCTGCCACTGGGGATGGTGTCTACGGGATTTGGCTGTGGGGTTTGGGTTTGTGGGTGCTGTGCCCATGTCTGTGACTCCCACAGCACTCCAGAGGTTTGGCTGTACCTTTGGGAAGCTATCCTGAGCCCGTGAATGGGCTTTTGGACAGAGCCTCTCCAAAACAGTGGAGAGATTCTGCCAAGTGTCCTTTGCCCGGCAGGGGGGTGCATGGGAGGTGCTTCCCAAAATCACAGCCAGGACTGGGCCCTCGAGAGCTGTGGAGTGCCTGGGGAGAGGGGGGGACACACAGGATGTGCCACATCCTGCTGAGTCAGCATGATAATGAGCCCGTGGCTTTGTCATGGGGCAGAAGGTTCCTCTTCCAGGCATGGAGATGATTTCGGTTCCCAGATCCACTCCAGGCACTCTCCTGGTGCAGATAAATCCTTTCTCTGTGCCCCTCAGACCTTCCAGCCCTGCTGAGGGGCTGAGTCTCTGGGAGCCACCTGCCAAGTGAAGAGTCCTGCTCCCAGCTCATCCCAACAAGCCATGAGACTCTGCTAGAAGTGTCTGGGATGAATCTGGCGGTCCCAGGGTTGAGAATGGGTTCCTTGGAGTTGGTGCCGGCCAGTTGCTTCCTGGCCGTGGTGCCTGGCACGGCTTGTGAGTAGTGGATGCATCAGACTGTTTCTTTCCCACAGTCCTGGCTTTGCCAGGCAGACAGGACTCTCGTTGTGCTTGGGATGAATTTTATCTCCATCAACTCCCAGAGAGGGTGTCTGGCTGTGTTCCCATGGACATCCCTCTCCAGGGGCATCCCTCTCCATGTGGGCTTGGTGGCCAGTGGTGCTGCAGCCTTGCCAAGCACCTGGGGACATTTTGCATACAGCACTGGCATCCTCAGGCTCTCCCCAATGGAACATCTGGCCCTACTGCAGAGTGTTTTCCAGGGGATGCTTTTCCCCTCTCCTCGGGATTTTGCAATCCAAGGCCATCTCGAGCTGTTTAAGCCCAAGCTTTGCTGTTGACTTAACTTTCCAGGCCTTTCCATGCACTGTTCCTGGGCAGCCTAACCTGCTGGCTGTGGCCTCACCAAACATTTTCAGCATTTTCTAATTCAGCTCAAACTCATTTTCTTTGCTGTGTGACTCTTATTTTTGAAGGAAAAGCACAGGGTGGGCCATGAGGGCTGCTTTGGATGTTATTCCATCGTGAGAGGTTGTGTTCCCCAACGTGGTCCGGCCATTTCTAGGGCTAAATATAGACTCCAGTGTCCTTCCTGAGCCAGGGAATGGAGCAGGCTGGAGCTGAAGTCATGTGGGTGCTGTGCAGGATCCCAGACGGTCCCAGCACTGCTCGTGGGGTTGGCAGCAGAATTGTTGGATAATGACCTTGCTGGCAGCTCTGAGCCTCTCTGGTGGAACCGTGCTTTGGTCACACTGAGAGGAGGGATGGGCAGAGCATCCCAGGCTCCGGCGAGTGTCAGGAAGGTGAGAGCAGGTCTGTGATGTCCAAAATGCATGGACTGGGGCAGCAATGGGAATTGTGGATGTCTGGGAAGAAGTCTAATCAAGTTGGAAGTTGCATCTTTAATAGAGTGGACTAATTAGCCTCTTGGCAGATGCTGTTTCTGCAAATGAGACCATAGTGAGGATGAACAGGTGTTGGGGGTCTTAACCTGAGGATGGGCAGGTATTGGGGGTCTCATCCTGGGGACAGGCAGGTGTTGGGGGTCTCATCCTGAGGACGGGCAGGTGTTGGGGATCACATCCCGGGTGTGCCAGAGCTGGGCAGGCGGGGGAGGGGTGAGTGTGGGAGTTGCTGTTGATTTGGGGGGCTGTGTTTGAGGGGTCAAGAGGAGCTGCTGCTCTTGGACTCAGGGCTCTGCCATCCACCGCTTGGTGACTGAGTTGAGGAGGTTTCCAGCTGGGGGAGGCCTTGGGAGCCATCCTGTTGCTGTGCCCGTGGCCCAGCCTCACTGGGAGTGGCTGAGTTTGTTCACTGGGGGCTCCCAGGCAAAAATTTGAATGTGCTGAGAGCTTTGAATTGCATCAATCTCACCCATTTACCTGCAGCTCTTTGTTCGTGGGCATGGCCTTGTGGTCCCGGCTCACACATGGCTCACACACCAGCACTCACAGCTGGCCAACAGCATGGCCACAGCTCGTGCAGGGTTGTCTGCACCTTCTGGTCCTGCATTGGACTCCTCAAGACCGAGTCCTTCCTGGTGTCTCCTCCCTCTCTTTCCCTGTGCTCTCGATGCTGGTACCCAGTAATTTTCTCAGAATTGGAATGTCATGACCTAAGGGATGGCACAGGGACACAAACCCTCGGCTCTGGGGAGCAGCAGGACATTCCCCTGCCCTCCCTTCCCCCCTGGTGTGCTGCTGGTGGGCTGCCAGTGTGTGCCCACCCACCCCACGTGCCCACCCACTCCAGCCTACATTGGGGACACGCAGCTTGCCTGTCCTCTGCTGCAGGTGTTGATACCCCTTGGCTGTCCCTGGCTCTGTCACTGCCAGGAGAGCGGCTCCAGATGATTTATGACACTTGGGGGCTCTGAACCAGGGGCACAGACACCCCAAACCATGGTGCTGATGGTGGTTCTGTCCTCTCCAGGCACTGGAAGCCAGACTGCTCTGGACCCCAGCACAGGGAAAGTCTGTGAAGGGTTTCCTCCTGGCGAGTGTCATGGTGCTTTTTTATTGTTTAGAAAAGGAAGCACTTGGGTTTAATACTTCCCGCTCCAACTGCCTTCCCAGCGCCTGGGCGGATGCTGCGGGGCACCGGGGCAAGCGCCGCATGGAACTGGGCTGTGCCAGCGCCTCCACCCCGGGCCAGCTCCGCATCTTTGGGTCAGTGCCCATGCCAAGGCCCTGCTTCCTGCCGCAGCCCCCGGCCCTTCCAGATGCGTCTGCTCAGCCTCTTCTCTCCCGGCCTGGAGCTTGTTTTCCCCCGAGAAGAGCGGATTTGGAGCCCAGCACTGCTTACTCACCAGCACTGTGCTCTGCTCCACAGCTGCGCTGATGCCATTGGTCCTCGCCCAGCCCAGCCCTATGCCCTTTCAGCTGCATGAAATCCTAAGTTTTCTTTCTCTGCAACTTACAGAAGTTAAAACCAGGGAAAGCAGGATCTCAGACCTGCAGGAACCACCTGGGAGCATCCGGTGGTGATGCCAAGGGGTCAGGCGGCATCTGGGACATGGCATCATCAACTCAGGGATAACTGTGCCGATTCCTCCTTCACTGTTTGTACCAGTTACAGACAGATGGGACACTGCACTGTGCCAGGGATGTTTTTCCAGTGGAGCAGCTGCCACCTGGAAGCTGTGCAGGACCTGTCTTTCCCAGGATGTGTTGTCAAGGAATCCCCAAACCTTTGCCTTCACCAGCAGCAGATGCTTGCTGTGCTGGGGAGGTCATGGGCAGCTGGAGCTGTGTCCCCAGGGACTGGTTGTGTTTGCTTTTGGGGACTGGGATGGGAGTTGGTGACAGCCAAAAACTGTGGCAGTAGCAGGGCTGGGCCATGGTATTGTCAGAGGTTGTTATCCCTGGGAGACCTTGAAGTAGCAGGAGATTGTGCCATTCAATGCTGGCTCTGTGACCTTGTGTTCCTCAGAGCTGGGAGATGCTCTGAGGTCCCCCAGGGGACTCAGGGGTCCTCAGGAGGTGACCTGGAGGCTTGGAACAGGTCTGGGTCTTCATGTCCTTGTGGCCCTCTTGCTGCTTTCCAGCCTTCTGGAACATCCAGCATCTCCTTGGGGGGTGACTGTTCCCTGCCCTGGCTGAGGTGGGACCCCCCCCATGTGCACCCAAATGAGGACCTACAGGTGTGGCCACCCCAAGGATCCCAAATCCCAGCTGGATCATCCCTGGCTGCATTCACACGGGCAGGTGGAGCTGAATCCAGAGCAACTCCCCGCGAGGCCGTGCTGCTCGGGAATAAAAGTCCCTTTATGTCGGAATAATTAGTATACTCAGAGCATGCTAATTATTCTGGGATAAAAGTGACTTTTATTCCAGCAGAGTGTCCTCTCAAAGGGCCCTTTCTGCCTGCTCCTGGGGCACAATAGCTGCTCTGCTCCGTTTCCCCATCCCAGACAAAGTCCTTATTTGCAGAGGCAGCGAAATTGAGTTGACTAATGAATTAAGGCCAATGGTTCTGGCTGGGCTCCAGCCCTTTGAAAGCCTTGGCGAGCTGATGCCCGGCCTGGCGGNTGCTGGGATGAAATGCCTATTAATCTATCCTGTGGAATTGCTTTATTCCCAGTGCAGGCAGGGCTCTGGAGGGAGCATTATCAGCTCCAGCCACAGGCCATAAATAACCACCGTGGTGCAGAGCACCGGATCCTGTTTGGGTTCCCAACTGCCCAGGGTATAAACATCCCACTCCTATTGCTGGGATAAGTAGAGAGAATAAATCCTGAGCAGGTAGGGGTGGTGGGGGGCTCTGCGGGCCTGCTGCCCCCTCCCCATCCCTTCTCTGAGGAAGGAGAAGGGGGACACGGGGTACCCTGGCAGGGATGGCCATGGACCAGGGCTGGCTGCAGCCCATCCAACTGCACCCAGAGGACTTAAGCCCCTTTCTCCTGGCTGCAAATGCTTTTTTCTTTCCCTTATTTCCTTCCCCCCACCTTTTTTTTCATTTAAATTGCAGATAAGCTGCAAAAAGAAACCAAAAAAAAGGGGTTTTCACTCGAAACCCCCTCAGCTGCAGGGCTGGAGCTGCCCCTCCTGCCCCTCCCCACCTGGAGTCTGGATGATCCAGCTCATTATTATTATTATTATTATTATTATTATTATTATTATTATTATTATCCTCAGTTCTGGCAATGCTGGAGCTTTCATTTCATCTGGTTTCATCTCCTGCCATTTTTCAGCTCATTCTGCTGCGGACTCTCCGTGGGGCTGGAGGCGGGAGGGGACGCGGGGGATCGCTCTCCGGCACGGCTCTCGCAGCTCCTGAATTTGGTTTAAAATGCAAATCTTTCCTTTATTCCCCCTTTTTTTTTTTTTTTTTTTAATGGATTTCATCTGAAGGCGGCAGAGCTGCTGGAGCCTGGGGAGCAGGAGGGGAAGGGGCTGGGCAGAGGGGAGCACATTCCTCCCAGATTTCCTGATGCGTGTTCGCATGGAAATCATCTCCCCCTGGATGCGTTTGAAGTCAGGTGATGTGGAGCTGTGGGATGGACGCAGCTCTGGGAGCTGCAATATGATTTTCTCCCCCTTCCCCCTCCACGGGGATGCTGGTGGGCAGCTTGCATCTCCTGCCTCCATCTCCCACCTCCCTTGGGATGCGCTCGCCCATCCATCCTCCTCCTCTCCGTCTCCCCATCCTCGCTCTGCTCCTTTGTCTGGGTTTGGAGGCAGTGTTGGCAGGTCCTGGCTTCTGGGAATGCCATCGCAGTGCACGTCCTGGGTCCTGGGGGGGTGCTGGGGACCCCCTGCACCCTGGGATTGTCACCTCTCCCTACTCCACTGCCTGGAGTGAGCCAGGAGCTGGACTTGATCCTGGAGCGAAGGGGGACATCAGGATGCCATCTCCCAATCCCTGGAGCACCACGGGGTACCCAGCGGCTCCCTGCCCATGTCCCATTGGGAGGGATGGGTGTCCCTTGCCATGGGGAGTGTCCAGGTGGGTGATGGGAGAACATGTGGAATGTGACCAGTGGGAAAGGGGCAGGGATGTTCTGGTGGCATCTGGGGATGGGTGAGCAGAGGGTGTTGGGCCTGTCCTGCCTGTCCCTCAGGACCCTGGGATGTGACCAGGGGGTGACAGCCCTGCCCACGCCCCAGGATGGGTCTGGGGGCAGGTGGGAACTTCCAGCTGCTTCCCACCAGCATCATGCCTTGGTCAGGGCTGGGAACACAGGTAGAAACCAGGGATGGAAAACCAGGGAAGCACCGGAACACTGGGACTGAAGCGATGGGGGATTTGGTTTTGGTTGGATTTGTTGTCTCCTTGGGGGTTCCAAAAGTGGAGACAATCGGAGTGAACCCTCTCCAGAACCCTTCCGAGCGCCCGCATCCAGGCAGAGCCTGTGCCATGAGCTGCCATTCCAACACCACTGGCACAGCAGAGCCAGACTTGGCTTCTCCAAACCGTCTTTTTTTTTTGAGGAAGGTGAACACCTCGTGATTCCAATGCCATAGTCCAACTTGAAGGGAAAAAGGGGGAAAAAGCATATTTTAAAGTCAATATTTACTTAGCAATTGGCCATCCCTTCCCCCAGCCCGGCCGCATACCTGCAGCTTCTCTGGCGGGAATAGCCGGGAGCCTTGTTGGTCCTGGAAGCGCTGGAGCAGGGATCTGGTTTGAATCTTCCCATTCGGAGGGGGCCGGATGGAAGAATTGCAAAAATGCATTTGAACTGTTTTGGAATCGTGTGTTTAAATGCAAAACAAACAGCTGAGCCTTCCTTTCCCTTTCCCCTGGAAAAATGTGCCTCAGACCTGAGGGTTTGGTATTTTAAATGTCTCTATTACCCAGTTAAGCTTTTGGGAGCCAGAAAATTTATGGGATTTGCCTGGAGCCCCAGCCCAGGGTTGAGGGAGGAGGATGGGCTCCAGGCTTTGGCCTTCCCAACACCTGTCCTGAGGCTGCAGAGAAACTCTAGGACACTGGAAGTTCTGAAAACACAAAAAAGGAACAAATCCTGTTTTTTCTGTAGTTCAGGGACAAAGGATAGATGACATGGGGGAGAGAAAGGAAGCATAAGGTGACTCTGATGTGGTTTTGGTGAATTTTGTGTGTTGAATGTGGTTGGGTTTGTGTCTTGGGTTTGTGTCTTGGGTGACTCAGCAGCTCCATGTCACAGATTCCAAGCAGGCACTGGAGAGTCCCATGGGGGCCATGGGCTCAGCTCCAACTGGTAAGAGTGGCCATGGATTTGTTGAGTGCTCCAGTCTTGATCCAGAGGGAAGGAGGAAGAGGAGGAACGTTGGGATGAAGATGTGGTGTTCATCTGGCTGCTACAACAGTCTCTGCCAAAGAAAGACTGAAATTGCCCAAAACACAACAACCTGCCCTGTTTTGGGGTGCTGCAGCCGTGCGAGGTGGGGATGGGGATCGGGAGGAGCACAGAGTGGGAGTATTTCCCTCTAGAATAGGTTTATTCCCTCCCTTTTGTGCTCTCTGCTCCCTCAGAACATCTGGTTTGCGAATTGCACCCGTCCCAGCCCGTATTTATGGCCAGCTCCGTTTCCTGGCCGGCCGCCTCCTTCTGAGGAGAGGAGGAGGAGCTGGGTTGAGGACGAAGCAGGGAAGGAGTTCCTTCATATTTTTGTGCTTTGCTTCCAATCTGTCCAGGTTTTTATGTTGTCCTCATTCATAGACTGAAGGTCACGTGGCCTCTGCTCCAGGACCTGCTTCCCAACCTGTCCAACATTCAGTGTCCATTTCTTATTTTAGGCAAAAACCCAGATGTTTTTTGGTGTTTGACTTCGCCAGCCCTTTTCCCAGCCCACCATGCTCCAACACAAAGCCTCCAGGTGTCAGTGGAATGCTGGCACAGGGGTCTTGGTCCCCTTCCCATCTGGGAAGACCCTGCTGGGATTCTGTTCTCACCCCATCCTTGAGAAGAGCAATTCTCTTTCTTGCACCAAAATGACTTTTTTCTGGACCTTTTTTTTTTGGACCACTTTGGTTTTGGACCTTTTTTGGTTTTGGGCCTTTTTCAGTTTTGGGCTTTTTAGTTTTTGGGGCCTTTTTGCTTTTTTGGCCTTTTCTTCTGGGGAGGCCCTTTTCTGGGGGGGGTCCTTCTTTTGGCCTTTTTTTATTGCCTTTTTTTGAGGCCCTTTTTTTGGGGTGGGGCTTTTTTGGGGGGACCTCTTTTTTGTGCCTTTTTTGGGGCCCTTTTCTTATGCACCTTTTTTGAGGCCCTTTAATTTAGCCACTTTTTGGACCCTTATTTTTTGCCACTTTTTATCACCCCTTTTTTCCTGCCATCTTTTCCTCCTGTTTTTGGACCCTCTTTTGGGTGGATTTTCTTTTCACCATTTCCCCCCATCTTTTGGCTGTTTTGACAAATTTTTGCCATGTTTTTAGCACAGTTTTGTTGCCTTTGAGTCCCTTTTCAGCCGGGGTCTCTCCTCCGGCTGCCAAGGCGGGGACGTGTCCCCGCAGCTGCCCTGGCCCTGCTCTGAGCCGCCCATTGTACGCCGATGAAGGCGCCTTTATTCCCAATCCCGACGCTGGAGCTCCGCTGCCATCACCGCCGCTGGGGCGAGCACCCGGCTTGGGAAGGGAATTTGGCTCTGCGTGAGGGATGCATGAACAGACACCTTCTCTAATTGTCCACCTGGCACTGAGGCTCTATGCCATGAGCTGGGGCACTGAACCTGCTGGGAACACGCTGTGCAAGGACAGGGAATACACAGGGAATGCGTGGGGTTGCCGAGGAGCCCGGAGAGCTGTGGTGGCCAGACAGGAAGCGATCACCTTCCATCCTCTCCCTGCCCCGAGCAGTCGTGGCCGTTCCAGAGCTGCGGTGCCTCGCACTGCCGAAAGCGGCGGCTTGGTTGGGAGTGGTGGAGGGG
>VZRN01006459.1:38035-99918 GCA_013397935.1 Dasyornis broadbenti
TTGGGCTGGGTTTGGGTGCCCTGTGCTGGTGAGGAGCAGCGGGATGGCTCCCTGAGATCATCCTGCCTGGATCAGCACCCCTCTGGAAGGGCAGGTGTCCGTGGGACAGTGTGTGTGTGAGTGATGTCAGTGCTTGGAAGAAATTCCATGTGTTCCTGCTCTGCTCTGGTGCTGGAGCTGAGAATGCTCAGCACGGAGACCCTGGTGCTGAGGGATATCTCCTTCCGGTGTCCCTGCTCCAGGATTGGCATCTCCAGTGAAAAACAAGCTACTGTCCTGGCTCTGGTTTCCCATCCCACGAGCAGCTGGTTGGGAATGGGTTCCCAGGGATTCCAGGGATTTGCCCTCCTGCAGCTCTGCCTACTCCTTTGGGAAGTGAAACCTGTGGGTTCCAGTGGCTGTGGCAGCCGTAGGTCACGTTGTGGCTGCCAGAGATCTAGGAGGATGAGGAGGAGCAGGAAATCCAAGAGTGTCAGTCCTTTGCTGTGGTTTTCTTAATGAATCCTGCCTTGGATGTGCCTGTGGCCGGGAGATGGAGGCAGCAGATGAGCTCCGCTGGGAAGAGGGGGTGGCAGGGTTGGATTTGGAGCAGAGCTGGACTAGGGGGAGCCTGTCCCTGAGTCCCTGAGCCTGGTGGGAGGAAGAAGACAGGCTTGGGCTGTGCCTCTGGCCTGGGGAAGGTGAAGGGGAAGGACAGGGATGCTACATCCATTTTGATCCGTCCAGTCTCCATCTTGGCTGTGCTGAGCTCCCGTGGCGGTGGTGAGCAGCAGCTCCCACGCCACCGGTGTGCACGGAAAGAAGGGAGGCAGGGAAGCAGGTTGGCAGGAGGAGCTGTGCTTCCATCAGAGCAAACGGTGTCAGGCGAAACCCTGTGCAGCTCCGAGGAGTGATCAGTGTTGTAACAGGGTGGGAAGTTTCCTCCCACCCTTTAGGGATGAGATTGGGATTAAGGACTGCATCATCCCCATCCACTCCCCTTGCAGCCTCTGTGCTGTGAAGCAGCTCCATGGCAGGAGGAAGATGCAGGCACAGAGACCCCCCCTTTCCTTTCCCGGGCTGAGCAGGAAGTGAAGTGGATCCTGGGAGCAGGGAATTTGGCAGGAGAGCAGGGATGCCACGAGATGAATGTTTCGGGAATTGCGTGTATGGCTGACTTTGCTTGAACAAGGGCTCACAATTGCGTTGGGCTTGCAAGAGGTCTGGCCACCCCCAGGGCTGGGGCTGGGCAGTGATCCCCCATGGCAGTGACCCCCCCATGGCTGTGACCCCCCCATGGCTGTGACCCCCCCATGGCTGTGACGCCCCATAGCAGTGACGCCCCATAGCAGTGACGCCCCATGGCTGTGACCTCCCCATGGCACTGACCCCCCCATGGCAGTGACCTCTCATTGTACTTCCACTTGGGGGTTGCAGCAACTACCCCCATTGTAGTGACCCCACCCTGTTTCAGTCTCAGCTCTGGCGGGGCTGCAGTGACACCCGTTCCAGTGACCCCCCCATTGCAGCCTCTGCTTTTGGGGCGCAGCAATGTTACCTGCCATTTCGGTGATCCCCCCAGGATATGGGCAGGAGGCTCTTCCCAGCCTTTCTTCCTTCCCAGACTCTGGATTTTGGCTTTTCCTGCTGGTTTTTGTTCTGTCCAGGTTCCCGCCCCATGTGTCTCATCGGGGCTGTGGGGTCACCCTTCCCTGGACCACCCCGGGGTCTTGGACCTGGAATGGATGAATTCACATCCCGCTGTTGTATTCATGATTTTAAAAAGCATTACTTTTTAATTTGTTCTCATTTGCATTCCCTTGTTTTTCCCTGTTTTTGCCTTGCCTAGGACAGAAAACAAAGTACCTCTGGCTCCCAGGAGCTAATTCATCCAAGTTAAATGATCTTTAAAATCTGCGAGCGCATCACAGTGCTCGGCTCCTGTTTTCTCCCGGTGTAATTAATGCTCCAGCTTAAATTTCCTCCTTTCCTTAGGGGCAGACTTGATGGATCTGGTGCTGGGCTCAAACTTCCGCCAAGCCATAGGAAACAAATCATTCCCCCCCCCCGCCCCGCAAAAAAACCTCCAAACCAATCTCGGCCTTTAATTGAAATTTGATTTTTCTTTTGGAACAACTTGTCTTTGGGAAGAAACTGATGTTGTTTATTATTGTTATTTCTTTTCTCATCTAGCACCGAAGACTTGTAGCCCCAAACAGTTTGCATGCAAAGATCAGATTACGTGCATATCTAAGGGCTGGCGCTGTGACGGGGAGAAAGATTGTCCGGATGGCTCAGATGAATCTCCCGAGATATGTATGTATGCCTTTCCTTCCTAATCCTCTTCCTTTGGGTTTGTTCCATTGCTCCACGGGCGTTCCAGGGCCCCGAGTGGCCATCACACAACGTTCTACCTCAGCTCCCATTGTTCCCGCAGTCCCTCGGGGTGGGGGTAGTCCATTCCGTCCATCCATCCATCCATCCTTCCGTCCATCTATCCATCCATCCTCCCTCTGTCCATTGTTCCAAACCAGCCTCCTGGGAACAGGGAACCACTCATTTAATTTTGCTTCCATCAAAATGGATGTGCATGAGGAAGGAAGAGTCAGGAGCGGTGACACTGGGCGGTGTCACCCCATCCTCAGTGCCTTGTCATTCTTGGGTGCTGGGAGCAAGGGAAGATCTCTGAGAGTCCTGGGGAGCAGCTGGAAAGGCGACATTTCTCTCCCAGATGTGTTTTGGGATTAGGATGCTGGATTGGGTTCACCAGTCTGAGCTGTTGGAGCCACTTGGACACTAGTGACCACAGACTGAAGGTGCTCCCGCCTCAGATGGAGTGGTGGAGTCTCACTGGCAGGAAACAGGGAACTGGGTGGGTTAGATGGGATGTAGGGATGGGAATGCAGGGGGTGTCTGCACAGAGGTCAGAGCTGTGGTGACACCAGGGATGGTGGCTGTGCTGGTCCCGCTGTGCTGGAGCAGAGCTGGAGCAAGGAACCACCTGTCCCCATGTATCAGCATTCCAGGCCAAGGGACAGCCACCACTGGGGACCAGCAGAATCTCCTTGTCCCCTGTCCCTGCTGTTGCTCCCAGATTCCCACTTCACTCTGTGCTTGGCAGAACTGTCTCCTCCAGATCAGTTTCTGGTTCGGCACTGGGTTTATTTATTCCTTAAGGCAAAATGATGCAACGGTCCCTCCGTGGGAGGGATACCGGGCTGGGATGGGCTGGCTGGCTCCAGTCAGTCAGCAACCCTGGAAAATTACAGCGGGAGGACTCAGAGGCTGGAAGAAATCCATTCTGATTGGCGTGTTCCGCTTGCTGTGTGTGTCTGTGCTCGATCCATATGGACAGGTGACCGGAGCATGGACCCCTTGGATGCTCTTCCCTCTCCACCTTCTTCTCTCTTCCCTGTGCCTGGTGAGGAGCCTGGGAGCAGCTTCTGGTGCTGTGTATGCACCTCATGTCCCTCTGTGTGGAGGTCTTGGATATTGGAAGGCTCTTGGGTTTGGTCCAAGCCCCCTGAGGGCTTATCCCTGGAGGACATGGGACCCCTGCTGACCCTGTGCACCTTGGAACTCACTTGACACTTCCAGAACAGGGAAGTGGGAACCTCTGTGAGGCATAGACCAAGGCCTGGCGTCTCCTCTCTCCTCACCAGGTGGACCAAGTCCATGTGTGGAACTGAGTCCATGTGTTTCCATCACCACCACAGGCCCCAAACTTTGGAATCTCTCTGTTCTTCAGGAGCAGTTCTCTCTCCAGCTGAGCTCTGGGGACTTGGAGGGACTGGACCTTCCTGAGGGGCTCTGCCCACCTTCCCCAGTTGCCACTTTGCACCCCAAGACACTAGAAGGGAGACAGGGAGATACTGTGCCCCTGGGACGTGGGGATTGGGGTGCCAGGGCACATCTGTGCCATTGCCATGGACTGGGGGAGGAGTGGAGCCTCCCGCCCGCTCCTGCCCGGGCTTGTTCCCATGGAGCCCGACCTGTCAGCACAGGTCCCCAAGATCTCCAGGACTGCCAGGCCAGCTTTTCTCATGCCGCTCCGGCACCAGGGGCTTCCAGCAGACTTTTTTTCTGCTTATCTCTCTGGCAGGGAGAGAATGACTTTTATTACTCTCACTTAATCCATGTTTGAGCCAGGCTGTGAGCGCACCTCGCGCCGCTGCTCTGGAGCCCTTTGGTGCCGCGGTATTTGCGTGGTACTGACGTTCTCCTGCTGGAGCCTCTTGAAATGCCATCAGGCACGTGCCAGGTTTTCCTCCCTGGGAAATCCTTTGAAGTATTCCCTGGCTTTGCTCAGGTGTTTGCCGGTCCGTTCCTGTCCCCAGTGCTGCTCCTTTGGTGTGAGCGGCTCATGCACAGTCAATTCGGTTCTTGCACAGTCAATTCTTTGCTCCACGGAGCTTTCCCAGGAGGAAAACACTCAGACAAGAGCCTCCATCCTGTAGGAAATCAAAGATGAGAGGCTCTGAGGAAGGAATTTGCTGTGGCTCAGCTGTGGCTGGCGCCTAGTTGGTCCATCCATTGATCCAAGAGTTCAGGAGGCTTCAGATCGTGCTGTGCTGGATCTGCTTTTGGCATGGTCCGGGTGAGTTCGGATGTGACCCAGAGGCAGCACCAGCACCCTCACTGCTGCCACCCATGCCCATCCTGATGGGACCAGTTGGACTATTCCACTCCTGCTCCTCCAGCCTCTTCCTTTGTTGTATTCCCCCCTTCAGAGTCTCCCTGGGCTGTTGCCAAATCAACTGCAGGAGGAAGAATTGCTTTTCTTCTTTCCTTCTTTTTTTTCCAAGTGGTTTTTCGAGGTTAAACATTCCTATCTAATTTGGCTCCTTGGGATGTACCACAAGCTTGTCACATGTAATAAATTGGCTCATTTATTAGCGCCAACACAGTCAAAAGCAAACAAAGTGGCTTGTGGATTAATCTTGCCCTGTTTGGGATAAGTGGTTTGATCCAGGCTCTTTACAGGGAATAATGGACATGGCAGAGCTGCTCTGACTGATGAATTAGGTGCTTCACTTCATCCCCTTCATTCTTCTGGTCCATATATCGACACTACTTAATTAACCCCTAATTTACAATTACTGGAGGCCCACCCTCTGTGAAAAATAAATCTGTGCAGTGGCACCCAATAAGAAATTCTCCCAGGAATCCTCTACTGGGTGTCCTGGGGCTGGGAAAGAGGTGAGCCTGTGTGTCCTGAGCTCTGTATCCACCCTCCTGGAGGATCCCATTGCCCCAGTACCAGGCCAGTCGGCTCACTGGGAGCATATTGGGAGTGTTTGAGACTCAGGGGAGTGATTTGGCACCTGCTGCCAGCTAGATTCCTGCTTTTCAGCCATCCCTTGAGCAGGAATGGGTGTCACTACCCAGGATGGACAGAGGGAAATTTTGGCTTTGATGGATTGAGGACTCTGCTTGATGTGGGGCTCCTGTGCTTGGGGGGTTCACAAACTCTGGGCTTTGTGGTCCCCTTCCCACAGCTCCATGTGCTTTATCCCCCACTGGAGCCGCAGCTCCTGGGAACCCAAGGGTCACAGTGGGGTCACATCCAGTGTCCCTCAGTGATATCCGGAGCTGTGTGGAATGAGGATGTGCGGGCACATGGAGCTCTGTGTATGATGTAACGCTCCTCTCCAAGGAGAGTTTGAGCTTATTTAGGGCAAACTCCACTGTTGGAGTCTCCGGTGAAGGTGACTGGGCTAAAACAGGACCATGCCTGGACACGGTGTGTGCTGTGACCTTCTTGGTGTTCACGGGGGGCCCGAGGGGATCCACAGAGCTATTTCTGCCACCATCCTGCTGCCAGAACTGCTGAGGGGAGGGTGAGGTGTGAACAGCCCCTGGAAAATGGGATTTTAGTGTTTTGGCTGGGCAGAGATATATTGGTGGCTTTGTTGAAACTCTGTGTGTTCAGCCCTGAAACATGGATTTGGGGCAGGGAGAGGAGGAGACCCCATGGAGGGTGTCAGGATTTGCAGGAGCTGTGCCAGGGCTCGTTGTCACCCCTGCAGCTCGGGGTGAAGCTGTGCTGGACGTTGCAGGAGCTTTTTCCGGGGTTTCAGGCTGTTAATGGATTTATAGTGTGTTTGTTGTTTGTCTCCATGCCTTGCTTCTTTTCAGAGGAGCTTAAAAATAAAGCCTGGCTTCCTTTGTAATTTTTCCAGTTAATAATGGAGATTAAGTCTCCTTGTGCTGGGCTTGGAGGGGCCTCCCATGTGCCCGTGCCATAGCCTCAGGACAAGGAGGATATTGGTCCCCGGGGGCTGCGGGGCTGTCACGATCCCTATGCTGACCCTTGTGCCCTTTGGTGTCCTGCAGGTCCCCAGAGCAAAGTGTCCCGCTGCCAACCCAACGAGCACAACTGCCTGGGCACTGAGCTCTGCATTCACATGAGCAAACTCTGCAATGGCCTCCACGACTGCTTTGATGGCTCTGATGAGGGGCCACACTGTCGGGGTAGGTCTGGGGGTCCCAGAGGGCTGCAGTAAAGGGGGCTACCCCATGGGATACTCCCCCACAGGGTAGGAGTGATGAGGTCCCTGGTTTGTTCTGTTCAGTGTGAGCCCCACCACACTCAGCTCAGCACAGTCACAGATCCAGAGATTATCCAGAGCCGCTTGGAAGTGAAATGCCCATCATTCCTGAGCCTGCAGCCATGAAATAGCTGCATTGTCTCCTGGGTTTAAAAGCTCCAGGCCTGGGGTTCTGGTCCAGATAAGAGATACCGCTGTGGTTTTTTCCTAATTTCCAGGAGCTTTGTCCCCCGTCCTGGCCTGTCCCCATGGCTAATCCTGCTGGAAAACTCCCTAAACCAGTGTGCTGCTGCGCAGATTAATCGCTCAGAAACACGTGTCCTGGGCTGACCCTGCGCTCCAGAGCCTCTTTGCTCCCCAGTCCTTCCCTGCCTGGGGTGGGGGGCTCCTGCGCTGCTCCACCAGGACCCCTGGCCCCAAAGGGCTCCCTGTTGGGACCCAGTTCCTTTCCACTGCCCGGATCCCGTGGGAGCAGCCCAGGGCAGCTCCTGCAGCTGTGCCCGAGCTGAGAATTAATATTTCATTAACAGCTCTCGTTACTTAAGTGGGATCTGATTTTTCACGGCTGGGTAGCACATGAGCCACGTGAGCTGTACTGGGGCAGCTGCTCAGAGCTTTGGGCACCTGGTGCTTGCAGGTTTGGGCACGCTGGGGCCGCCAGCACTCAGTGGTGCTTGAGCCAGATGCCGAGTCCCCCCTGCCTGTGGCTGGTGCTGCCCCAGGGAGGCATTTCCTCCATTTACTCGCAGCTGCTTGCGAGTCCCAGCCTGTCACTGCCCCAGGCTTGGGCAGGTGAGCTGTCACCCCAAGCCATCATCCAGAGCTGTCACTCCAAGTGATCACCCCGAGCTGTCACCACAAGCTATCACCCTAAGCCATCACCCTGAATTGTCCCCCTAACTCCTTTTCACCCTCCAGCTGCTGGAGCGTTGCTCGCCCCATCCTGCTCCCCTCAGGGATTTTCTGCTGCCCTTGCAGACATCCCAGGGGTGGCAATGCTGGTGGAGCCCCTGTGCTGAACCCCCACATTGTCTCCTCTGGGCACTCCAGTGCTAGGGTTGGGCAGGCTGAGGACAGGAGGGGAGCTCTGGGCTCTCTGTGCATCTGCATGCCCCAGGATCCCTGGAGCTGCATCCCACACCACTCTTCCTGCATGAGGAGTGCCAGGTCTTGGCCACTCCTGGAAGTGGCATGGAGTCAGCAGCACTGGGAATGGTGGGGGCTGCTCAGACCTCCCTCCCTGGTGCAGCTGTGTATCCCACATGCCCTCCCTCCCTCTGGGGAGGGGCTCAGTCCCTCTCTTCCCTCTGGGAAGGTGGGAGCAGTGTGGAGTTTCCCAGCAAATCCTGGTAGGGTGTCTGGTAGTCCTGCTCACCCAGCCCTGGCTTCTTGGTGTCCTCCCCGGGTGACATCTTCTCTCTTCCATCTTCCCTGTCCCTGCAGAACAACTGGCCAACTGCTCAGCACTGGGCTGCCAGCACCACTGTGCACCAACGCTGGCTGGCCCTGTCTGCTACTGCAACCACTCCTTCCAGCTGGCCGAGGACCGGAGGAGCTGCAGAGGTGGGTCTGGGGTGGACAAAGCCCTCACTCCATCCTAGTGACCGTGGAGATGTGGCCAATGCCAGCATCTCACAGCAGCACCGGGGCTTGGCCGCATGGGAAAGAGGCGGGGCAGACCTTTACTTTCAGCAGGGAGCACAGTGCAGGTGGGATGGCATGGGATGGGATGGGACTCCCTCTGCTGTGGATGCGGCTCCCAAAAGCCAGAGTGAGGAATACTAGGAGTAAGGAAAAGGCTTTCTCTCTATGTATAGAGTCAGGGGCTGGCACATGCTCCTGGTGTCGTCCTGTTGGAGAGGATGGGAAAAATAGGGGAGGGTCACAGCAAGGATTGATGGCATCAGTGTGATGGAAACAAATCTGGAAGTGAGAGGTTGTGATGGTACTTTTCGTGCGGCGGAAGGGACCATTCCCAGCTCTGGCGCGGAGCTCTGTGGGATACATTGTTTTCATCTGCCAGAAGACAGAGCAGCCAAGCCAGTTTGGGAGCTGGAGATCAGAGGGATTTGGAGCAGGAATGGAGGTGCAGACCTGGAGGGAGGCTTACTGGCCAGGCTGGGCTTGACCTGCTGCAGCTGATGCTGGAGCAGGGAACTAGAGGCTGCCTGCCCTGTCATGGGGTGGCCTTGGAAGTGAGGGTCCCTTTGATTCCCTGGGAGGATGGTGTGAGGGTGCCTTTGGCTCAGGGATCATCCCCTCCTCTCCAGCTCCACCTTGGAGAAAGTGGAGAGCCTCATTCCATCTTCAGGCAGCGAAGAAGGTTTGGGCTTTCTGGGAGGTTTTCTGGTCCAAACCTTGTGTTTCTTGCTGTCTTTCCCAGACTTCGATGAATGCACCGTGTACGGGACCTGCAGCCAGACATGCACCAACACAGAGGGCTCCTACACATGCAGCTGTGTCGAGGGATACCTCCTGCAGCCAGACAACAGATCCTGCAAAGCCAAGAATGGTGAGATGCTCAGCAGGGGGAGCATGGTGCTTTGGGGCAGCTCTGCAGACCACGGCCCTGCCCCGGGATCTCCACGTCAGGCTTTTCCCTGGGGTTACAGCCACAGGATTTGGGTGCTCTGCCATGACTCCTCTTGTCCTCTCCTTGCCCCCAGAGCCTGTGGATCGCCCTCCTGTGCTGCTCATCGCCAACTCCCAGAACATCCTGGCCACATACCTGAGCGGAGCCCCTGTGCCCAACATCACCCCCACCAGTGCCAAGCAGACCACGGCCATGGACTTCAACTACGTGGAGGACACAGTGTGCTGGGTCCACGTGGGCGACAGTGCCTCCCAGACCATCCTCAAGTGTGCCAAGATCCCTAACCTGAAGGGCTTTGTGGAAGAACGGTCCATCAACATCTCCCTGAGCCTGCACCGTGAGTGTCCACTCCCCTCAGGACCCCCGTCCTGCTCCCCCATCCCCATCTCCTTGCGACCGCCCCGCTGTCCCCAGGCCATGGCTGGTGAAATTGGGAAGGAGATAGCTTCCCACAGGGCCAGGTCATTTCCTTCCATTTTACTATTATTTCTAGCAAGTTTTGTGGTTTCTTGGTGTGCAGCTATGAGGAAAAGGGGTACAGGGAGGAGTGGAGCTGGTACCCATGCACCAGGTTTTGGGATGGCAGTTCTTGCTTCCTTTGGTCCCACCCCAAAAAAGTGACTGAGTCCCACCCCAAAAAGTCACCAAGAGCAAACTCTCAACCCAAAGGTACCTCCGTGGGTGCCTTGTGAGTTGCGGTGTGAGTGGCTGGTGGCAGTTTCCTTCTACTGGTGGCTCTGTGGCCAGAACAAGTGCGCTTACAGCTCCACGTCCTGTTTGGGCTTGCTGGTCCCAGTTCTGCAGTCAGAATGGGAGGGAGAGTTATTGGTTGGGATTTCGGTGCTCTCTGAGTCTAACCCTAACCCAGGCCCAAGAACCTCTGCCTGGTGAGGGGTCCCTATGAGCTTCCAGGACCTTCTCTGCCTGCACAGAACAGTGGAGCTAGTGGGATCTCCCCATGGGGAAAGTGGGTGAGTGCCACAGCTGGAGGGCTGCGATGTGGGACACCATTCCTGTCACTGGTTTTATCCTTTGACACCACAGACCAAGTCGGTCAGGGTGGAATTGGAGGATCTGAGATTTGCAGAGGGTCTCTGTCAGGTTTCGCTTCCCTAGCATCATCCTCCCAGGGATATCTCTTGCCTCCTGAAATCTGGGAGGCTTCCAGGGGGCCTGAAATGAGAGGGATCCCCTTATCCCACTGACTCTTGGATGCTGAGCAATGGCTCATCCAGCAAATTGGATGAACTTGTATGAACAGATTTCTGCAAAAGAGTGAAGGTCCCAGGTGGATCCTGGACCTGAGAATGATTCTCTGCTGAGGGCAGTGGGGTGTGAGCTGGGATCGTGGGATCCCGAGGGTCCTGGGCGTCCTGGGGGTCCCAGTGCTGTGTGTGTCTGCGCTGGGCAGGCTGTGGGCGCTGCCGAGTGTGTGTGCGCTCAGTTAATTTAAGCTCATCCTGTGTATTTTTAGGGCAGGATGTATTTTTAGGGAGAGGCCTCACCCTTTGCTCTCACAGGCAATAGCATGGAGTCAGGCAGGACAGGGCTCGGCTTCCCGCTCCCCTCCCGGGATTTAGGGGGCCTCTGCTTTTGGTGTCCCAAAGGTTCCTCTCCGAAGGCTCCCTTAGGGTGAGGCTGGTTCATCAGCACAAAGAAAGTGCAGGAATGAATTCCCCCAGCGCTGAGTCGGGTGCTGGGAGTCGAGATGAAGAGATAATGTCACTCTCTGGCAGGACACTGGAGTTAGTGGTTTCCCTCTTTATTTGCTTCTTTATGGCACTATCTGCTCCCAGCAGGAATGGGGCCTCCCTGGTGCCTGCTTCTAATGGGGCTTGGGCTGGCATCTGATGAGGGGAGACCGATGCTGAGGGGCTGGAAATCAGCAGCTTCAGCTGCCAGGGGAGGCCTGGGATGTGTGGTGCCACAGCCTCGCTCTGATCACTTCCCTGCCTCCCTGTCCTGCTCCGATCCTTCAGAGATTCCTGTCACTGCTGCTGAGGGAGATGTGTTAAATGAAGGCGGTTAACAGCCCTTGGCATGACCCGCTGTCCTCAGAGCTTTGCTGTTCCCCTGGTCCTTACACTCCCAAAGCCTTTTGCTCTCTGCAGGCTCGGGAGCTGCAGCACTTCCCGCGGTGCCGCTCCCTCAGCTCCCACCTCGCTGCCTGTGGATATTTGTCACAGGCACTGATTTTCTCAGTTGATCTAAGCTGGCTGGTTCCCTACCCCCAGGTCTTTTTCTGGGGACACACTAGAAATCAGAGGCTGGTGAAATCTTCCATCCGTTTCTCTTACAAAAATCCCACTTCATGTTGGAATTGGATCATTTCTCTCTGCTATCAGTTGGAGTGGGCTAGGGGAGCTACAGGCACCTCCGGGGAACATGTGGGGCTTGGTGCCAGTGGCCAGGGCAGGTGGGATCATGTGGTCCCTCACTGGGCAGGAGTCCAGCCTGTCCCCATCTCCACAGGGACCTTGGAAATGGCACCTTCCTGTCAGCCCCGGGAGCCCAGTGTCTCTCCATGCTCGGCCCCATGAGGAGGATGAGGCACAGGCAATGGCATGGGAAGGGTTTGTCCTTCTTGCCAGCACTGAATTGTAACAAGGGGAACTTGTCTTACCCTTTTTCCCATCCTGCTTTCCTTCTCCTCCGCTCTGTGTGACAATCCAGCAGTGTTCCTGTCTGGAAGGATCCTGGCAGGCATCACGCTCGGGGATGGAGGCACGTGTCTGTGCTGAGGCTGCTCTGACCCTTTGGAGCATTGGGATGGCACAGGGGGGTTCACTGTGACCCTCTGTCAGCCCTGAGCCACTCTGGCATGGGGCAGGGGACAGCTGGGGACCAGGGCAGGGCTGTCACTGCACCCCTTGGACCCTCCATGCTCCGTGGCAGATCCTTGACCTCCGGGGACTTTGTGATCCTGTGGGTTTTCTCAACCAGATTCCAGCCTCCACGTGTTTCCCAAGACAATGTCCTTGTTTGTTTGGAGTTGGGCTTCCAAGGAATTTCAGAGCCAAACAGAGCACTAAAAAATAATAATTAAAAGCTGTTGCTGGGCTCTTGTGCTGCTGCTTCCCGTGTCCCGGCCAGAGCCCTCTGCTCTCCCAGCTCCCCCTGCTCTCCGAGCTTATCCTGCTGGCCTTGTCCCCCCATCCTAGGACCGTTTGTCAGGGATCACATCCTTGAGCAACCCTGAGCTCAGCCATGGACCCCAGGGCTGGGACAGTGAGAGAAGCAGTGCGCCGGTCTGTGGTGGGGTTTGTGCCTCCTTCCATTGGATTCATGTCCCTGTCCCCCAGAGGTGACACCAGGAGGTGGGAACACCTCCCTGGAGCATGCACAGAGACCAGGACTGTCCTTAGAAGGCCACCTTTAGCTGGCAGCAGCCCAAGCCTGTGCAGGTCACCTCTTGGTCTCCACGTCGGTGTTGACAGTGGCGTTAAATCCCCGTCTCCGGTGCCGTGTGATCGGGTGACACTCGGCTTTCAGGGGAAGGCGGGAGTCCTTTGCTTGGACTGTGGAAAAATACTGGGGAACACGTGTGAGGAGCCAGAGCACTGGGCTTCTCTGTGGCTCTTGGGGTGGCTCCACTCTCCCTTTCCTTCCCCTCTCCTCCCATTCTCATGCTCTTTCACTTTCTTTTTCCCCTTTTCTGTGGCTTTTTGCATGGTCAGAACCAGGAGCTTGGTGATGCCAGGGAACACATTTATTGTGCTGGCAGGTGGCTGTAGCCAACACTGCTCCCTCCAAGCCCTGGTGCTGCTCCATCCCAGTCCCAGCACTGCTCCTTCCTGGTCCCAGCACTTCTCTCCAAGTCCTAGCATTTCTCTCCCAATCCCAGCACTCCTCTCCCAGTCCCAGCACTGCTCCTTCCCAGGCAGAGCAGGCAGGAATTCTGCAGCCTGGCAGGATCCACGTGGGGCTGCTGGGAAAGGGCTGCAGAGGTGCTGAGATTTATTATTTCTGGGTTTAAGGTTTGTTGTTTTCCTTTATAAAACAAGCCCCCGGGAAGGGGTTTGAAATATCAGGACATTTGATCCCGAGTGCATTATAAACCCTAAATGCCAGCAATCTGGCCACTATTAAAATACCTTCCTGGGCAGCATCAATCCCAACCCGGCCTGCTTGGAGGGTGTTTTCATTGACTCTATTTCAGCCCTGTCACTTGGAATGGCCTGTCCTGGTGCCAGTGGGCAGAGGAGCTGTGGGTGCTGGGACAGATTGATTTCAGGGTGATGTTGCTCTGCAGAGGAATCCAAGTACATTTCTTCCCCCACTTTGCATGGAAAGCTATTTTTCTTCCTTGCTGCCTCATCCTGGCCAAGAAAGAGGCTCCAATGTGAACTCACTTGGCAGGGATGATTGGTAACTTCATCTCCTGGTTCCTTTCTGTTGGGTTTTTTTTTTAACTGTTTGTGGCTGTTCCTGTTGCAGTGACACAGGAAAGTGGGAGCTGGGGGAGAGCAGGGGATAAATGGGAGCAGGGCATGGAGGGGAGCAGGGGATAGGGGATAGCAGGAAATGGGGAGGACAGGGACTGAAGGCCATGTCTGGAGCTGTGCACTCACATCAGCTCATTGTGAGGGAGGGGACAACACCATGATGGTGATTTTAATCAGTCTTTTAATGAAGATCTGCCACTGAGACACTCAGGATCCTGCTATGGATCTGCCCAGCACCTCTGACTTCCATTACATGGTGTTTCCCCTCATGGGGGACAGAAATAAATCTCCCAAGGGGACTGAAACCCACCCCCAGGCTGTGGTGGCAGGGGTGAGCTGCATTCCCATGTTGCTGGAGACGAAAGGGTGACATTAATGTCCTGAGGAGTTTGATCTCACATGGGCCAGGAGCGTGTTTGTCCCTGGTCACATCTGTCTGTCCATTCTGTGCCGCCTCATGCCAGGCTCACTGCAGGAGCCTTGTGGGACCCTTCCTGCCCACCCTGGCCCCATTTCTGCTTTCTCACCCCCTGCCCCCAGATCACCCTAGTGACAATCCCTGGGTTCCTGTCGAGCCTGTGTCTCTCTCCTCTCACCCAGAAGGAAGCCAAGTGCCCTGTCCCTCCCTCGGCCTCTGCGGAATATTTCTGCCCATGGAATGGTCTCATTAAAGGCAGAGTAATTAGCAGTCCCTTGGCTGCCCTCCACGCAGCCCAGAGCTCGTTCCATCCCTGTTCCTCTGGTGCCTCAGCCGGGCTCCACAGGGATGCTGTGGGGTTGAGCCAGGACATGGGGAGGAGTGAAAGTTTGGGGTGCCCCACCCTGGGGGGCTGGATATGTGTCACGGGGGAGCTGGAGAGGTGCCAGCGACCTCTTGGACACTGTTCCCTTTGGATGCAGCCGTGGTGCTGCATCAGAGGTCCGAGGCACAGGGAACACATGGCCTGGGGGCCCCAGGGCTCACTGGAGAAGAGCAGTGCTCCAGCATCTTCCATTCACCGGCCTGTCCCTGGGATGGGATGTCCCTCTGTGGGGGCCCGGGGGGTTACCCCCGAGGAACATTTGGCTTATGCAGGGTGAATGTGAGTGTGCACAGAGCCCCAGGGATACATCCCAGTGCCAAGTCAGACATCCTTGGCCATGGGCCACTGGCTTCCACCCAGCGGTTCCTCCTTGGAGCGAAACATCTTAGCATAGAGGGGGGTGAATTTATTTATTTTTGAGCCTGGTTTGCTGAGGGAATGAGGCTGACGTGACAGCGGTGGCTGTGTGTGGTGGTGGCCGTCCCCTCTGCCGTCCCCTCCTGCCCAGCTCGGACACAAGGAGTTGGCTGTTCCTGGGAGCTGTGCTGGACCCTCAGGGGCACGACGTGTTTGTCCGGCCGTCCGGCGCCCTTCGGGGCGGGAGTTTGTCTTTGTGCCCATCCTGTTAACATACTTCTAATTAAGGAAAATTGTCCCCAGGAGCAGTGTTTATCCACAGAGCGCGGTGCTGTCACAGAGACAGTCTTGTTCTTCCAAGGAGAGGATGTCTGTGGAGGGAAGAGACAGAAATTCCTCCAGATTATGGTATTATGTAAATGTATCAAACAGATCATTCCCTATAAAAAGGAAAGTAGGAAACGGATGTATTTGAGCAGCCCTGGGGACCACATTCCTGACGAGCCTCCGTTCCTGCGCTGCCGGCGTTTCTGAGCCGAAACATTCGGCAACTTTTCCAAGCTGTTTTTCTGCCAAGGCTGCGTGCCGGTGGCTCTGGGCGCTGTGGGGCTCATGGGGCGGCTGCTCGCCTGCCCAGTGTCTTGCTGGGTGGCAAGTTGGCCATGGCCCCTCCTCACCCCACGGGTGGGTTGTGCCCGGAGCAGGGGACACAGCGCCTGCTGCTCTCCGGGCAGGATCTCTGTAGAATGTGACGCGGGTGGGCAGCTTTGGTGTGGTGTCACTTGGACAACAGACCCCACAGTTCTCCCGGTGCCTCCTGAGGCACTTGAGGTTCGTGTCAGGGCTGGTTCGTCATGGGGAATCAGGAACTGGCTGTTGCCATGGATGTGCATTTATGGGAGATAAATATTCCTTGTTTATTCTTTATTTCTGTATTATTCTTTATTTAAAGCCAGACATGGGCAGTGGAGGTCGGTCCATCTCTGTTCTCCATCCCATGTGCTGGGGCAAAGGGGAAAATGCTCCTCAGCAGAATGGGAACGAGGATTTGGTGTTGGAGCTTTGAGCCTGGCAGTATCTCTGGCTGCTTCAAGCAGACCTGGGACCTCTCCTGGCCACCATCCGTGTCCTGCTCTCCTGGGAGTGTTCCCTTGAGGGTTAGCTGGGAAGTGGAGCTTCTCCCAGACCTAAAATCATGGAATTATTAAGGTTGGAAAAGCCCTCTAAGACCCTTGAGTCCAACCATTAACCCAGTGCTGCTAGGTCATTGCTGAAACCCGTCCCCAAGTGCCACATCCACACATTTCAGGGGGTATTTCTTCAGGGAAAAGGTTGTCAGGCTTTGGAAGGGCCTGCCCAGGGAGGTGATGGAGTGCCTATCCCTGGAGGTGTCCAAGGAAGGACTGGACCTGGCTCTCAGGGTTCTGGTGGGAATTGGTCACAGGTTGGACTCGATGATCCTGGAGGGTTTTTCCAACCTCGAGGATTCTGGAGTTCAGGGATTTCTTGCTGTGCTGATTCCTGAGCTTGTTGAACCTCCATGACTATAGGGGGGTTCTCCTCTTCCTCACATCACTGTGCAGGAGTCTGGATGAGCTGCTGAGTGGCTGCATCCCCCTCACAGCTGTTTGGGGACTGTTGAAATCCCTGGTTTAATCCAAGAGAAGATTGTGTGTTTCCTTCCTCCTCCTGTCAGGCCACAATTGATGTGTTTGCAGACTGCACAGCAACTGATTCATGCAGAGCAAAGTTATGTGCTGGGTCAGCAAAGCTCCTTCCCCAAAAAACCCACAGCCCTGCAGAGCCTCACTGGGACTGGGGTAAATCAGATGGCTCAGGTTAGGGGAGGGAGAATCTCACGCTGCAGCTCCAGTGGGAAGTGTGGGGCCAATGACCCACTTGTGTCAAGGAGTTCTTTGAGTGGGACTGTCCCACTTGGAGCTCTGGGATCCCAGCATGAGAAGGATGTGGCTAGAGGAGGCCACAGAGCTGCTCTGAGAGCTGGAGCACCTCTGCCATGGAGGCAGGCTGGGAGAGCATGGGGGGTTCACCTGGAGAAGAGAAGGCTCCAGGGAGACTTCAGAGTCCCTGCCAGGGCCTAAAGGGGCTCCAGGAGAGCTGGAGAGGGACTGGGGACAAGGGATGGAGGGACAGGACCCAGGGAATGGCTTCCCACTGCCTGAGGGCAGGGATAGATGGGATATTGGGAAGGAATTGTTCCCTGGGAGGGTGGGGAGGCCCTGGCGTAGGGTGCCCAGAGAAGCTGTGGCTGCTCCATCCCTGGAAGTGTCCAAGGCCGGGTTGGACAGGGCTTGGAGCACCCTGGGATAGTGGAAGGTGTCCTTGCCCATGGCAGGGGTTGGCCTGGATGATCTTTAAGGTCCCTTCTGACCCAAACCGTTCCAGGATTCTACAATAAAGGAAAATCCAAGCACAGTGTGACACAGAGGATTTTGTGGCAGGGACTTCAGCAACAGCTCATTCAGGATCACTCGGGCCGTGGCGGGTGTGAAACCAGGAAACATCTGTGCGGGTGGGTTTTGGGGTTTGCTGAAGTTGCCAACCAGCCCGTGTTGAGCAACTTCGATGAAGTTCTCTGTGCTCCCTCATCCTCCATCCTCCCTTTCCGCTGGCAAGGCCACATCACCCGCGAGTGGGGCTGCCAGCATGGACCCCAGCCCCATGAGGTTGTTTGGCTGCCTCTCCCAGGAAGAAGAGCCTTGGAAAGCCAACATTCCCTGCTCTCTGCCCCCAGCAGCTCCCTTCCAAGCGCTCTCAAATAAATAAATATTGGGAAACGAGCTCAGCATGTTGCAATCGTCCGCAACACCCCGCCGAGGTTGAGCAAGGAGGGAGATTAGTTCCAGGATGGGAATTGGTGGGGAGAGGCACCCGCGGGGGGCTGCGGGAGGGGAGGTGGTCTCTACCCCCGGATTCTCCCATGGAAGTCATGGCAGGGGACAGTTTCATCCCTACTGGTCCCCTCAGATGGGTCCAAGGTGTTTCATGGCCATAGCACCATCCCCGGGCATCCATTCTAGGTGGGGGGATGGATGCAGTGTGCCCCCCACTCACCGCCTCTCCAAAGATTGTGAAGGAGCGGGAAAGGTTTCTGCAGGCCAACACCAGGGGGTAAAACCAGACGTTTTCTAAGTTAGCTTCCATCAAAAGTTCAAGAGGAAATCCAGATTTAGCTGAGGCTACAAGAAAGACCTGAAAATAATAATAATAATAATAATAATAATAATAATAATAATAATAATAATAATAATAATAATAATAATAATAATAATAATAATAATAATAATAATAAGTGATTCCTGAGAAGGAGAGGGGNTAATAATAATAATAATAGTAATAATAATAATAATAATAAGTGATTCCTGAGAAGGAGAGGGGAGAACGGTGAGTAGGGAGAGAAGGAGCAAAGCTGGAAAACAAAAGCCTTTGAGGAGGGTAATGCTTTCCAGCTGCAAAAATACAGCCTGGGAGAGGAGCAAGTGCTTGCGTCACCCCCAGCCCCGCCAGCCCCGTGCTGCCCTGCTTGGAGCTGGGGCCCGGCCCGAGACTCCTGGCTGGGCCAGGACCCTCTGCTCCCCCGGGAGGAGGTGGCTGTGGCAGGATGGGTGTAAGGGGAATGTAGGGCTGGAAGTCTGTGGCTTGTTTTGGCCGTTGTCCCTTTGGATTCTTCTTTGAGTGTTGGTGAACGTCCCTCATCAGATAGGCTGGACTCAGCTCCGGCTCAGAGGGATGCGATGGGAAAGGAGCGCTGGCTGTGGGACAGAGATGGTTGGACCCCTCGAGGAGGAGAATCCGGGGGTCTGCAGCCCTGGGTGGGGGGGCGAGGGCCCCGAGCCGTTTCGCCAACGCTCCCCATCCGCCCCTGCTTGGATCGTTCCCCTGGTCCTGTGACTCTGACTCAGCCACGGAGGCGCCAGCCAAGACCTGCTTTTTTGGGGGAATTCTAGCACATCCCTTTGCCGAAGTGTTTCTCGCCCCGACAGGGCCCTGCTGCTCCCTCCCCACATCAGAGGAGGGTTTGGGGATGCTGGTGGGGAGCAGGGGAGGGCAGTGAGTACTGACTGTGACAGCAGGACTCTGCAAGCCCCGTCTTGGGGGCGGAGCGTGGCGCTTGTCCCCCAGTGTACATTTTTAGGTGGGTTTTGCTCATCACAGACCCCTCTCTTGCCCCAGGAGCTGGGGTAGGGGGTCCTGGCTGCACCAGGAGCCCCATCAGCCCCGTGCTAGCCCCGGCCCATTGGGCAGTATGGCAGGAGCCCTGCGCTGGCATCGGCCTGGGGTTGATGGTCATTCCTTGGCTCAGGCTGTTTCCATTTGTTTTTGCGAGCTGCCTCACGTCGGGTGGTGGCTGCGGGCGCCGCGGCCTCACCCTTCCGAAGGGGGGTCACTGTCGGCATCACCACAGGCTGCATGTCCCATCCCCATCCCCAGGGCCATGGCCGGGACACGAAGGGCTGAGTGAGCTGGCCTGGAGGACTCAGGGACTGGGGGCTGGGGTTTGTGCGCCCCGAGCTCTCTGCATGCTCGTCCCATGGTCTCATCCCAGCCCGGCAGTGTGGATGGACTCGGCACTGGCCAGAGCAAACCCTGGGAGCAGGCGGGGTGGGGGCATTGCAAAACCTCCTGGCTTGATTCATGTTTTCTCTCCTGAGCTCCTGCGTTGGTTAATAATTCAGTGGTGTCTGGCCCTGCTCCACTGGGACTGTCTGGGTCTCACTGGCCTTGGGGTGCAGGGGCTGGGAACTGCTGTGCCCCTATCCCTGCTCCTCTGGGACTGTCTGGGTCCTGCTCACTTTGGGGTGCTATGGCCAGGGGGCTGCTGTACTCTATCCGTGTTCCTCTGGGACTGTCTGGGTCCTGCTGGCCTCGGGGTGCTCAAGTGAAAGGCTGCTGTGCCTGTGTCCCTTCTCCTGCAGAGCTGTCCAGGTCCTGCTGGCCTTGGGGTGCTGGGGCTAGGGGGCGGCTGTGTCCCATCCCTGCTCCCTGAGGGCTCTCTGAGTCCCTCTAACCTCTAGGTCCTTCTGACCAGGGATGCTGTGCCCCTATCCCTGCTGCGCTTTGTCTGTGCTGGCTGTGGGGCTGCAGTGTTGGGGGCGCGGGGTCTCAGGGCACTAATCCCAAGGACAGCCCTCCAAAGCACTTGGAATCTCTGGGAGATCCAGCCCCTCAGCCCAGCCTCTGGCCTGGCAGGTGCAGGAGGGGCTGTGCAGCGCTGAGCACTGACCCGGTGGCGAGGCAGGAATTCGGGTGCACTGAGTTTATCCGATTTAACAGGCTTTCACTGGTTTAATTAAATACTCACATGCTGCTTGCCAGATGCTGTCTCTCACCTGCTCCGGGCCCCGGGGTGTCCCTGTGACTCTGGATTAGCTCTGCTCCCACCTCGCCCAGTGGGATCAGCCCACAGTCCCACCACTGCCACATATCCCATCCCAGTGCCGCTGTTGGAGCCCCTTCCTCTTCCATGCTGCCCACTCCTTCCTCCAGTGCTCGCCTACAGAACTTCCCCCTGCTCCACTGGTGTTCCTGCAGGATGAATTCCCAATATTCCTGCGGGGTGAATTCCCATTGTTTATGCGGGGTGAATTCCCATTGTTTCTGCAGGGTGAATTCCCAGTGTTCCTACAGGATGCTCTCCAGGTGTTCACACCAGATGCTCTTCTGGTTGTGTGTGATGTTTCTGGCTTGTCTGGGGGCAGCAGGTTCTGTCTCCCTGGGGAGCAGAGGATGGTCTGCTGTGGGTGCCATGGATGCCGTGTGGTTCCACATGGGGTGACCAGAGCAGATCCCTGCTACAGTTCAGGTCCCAGTGCCCTCATGGCACCTATGGCCTCATTCCTTGGCTGTGTTGGTGTTTGCAATCCCAGGGGGCTCCCAGCTCCCTCCTTCCCTGCCTCACCCCTCTCCCTCCCTCTCCTGGCCCAGACGTGGAGCAGATGGCCATCGACTGGCTCACGGGCAACTTCTACTTCGTGGATGACATTGATGATAGAATCTTCGTCTGCAACAAGAACGGGGACACCTGCGTCACGCTGCTGGACCTGGAGCTGTACAATCCCAAGGGAATTGCGCTGGACCCAGCCATGGGGTGAGTCCTGGGAATTCACTGCCCTTGGGGACAGCTGGCAAGGGTGGCCTGTCCCTCTGGGTTGGGGGGTCTCCTGTACCTACCTGTGTGAGCCCCGCTCTGCAGGGACACTTCCTGCTCCGCCTGCCCCAGCAGCAGCTCCGCAGGGCTCAATCCTGCAGGACACATCTGGCCCAGCTCAGGATAAGCTGCTGCTTCCAGCCTGTGCCACACAGCATGGTCACAGCTTTGCTCCAGATTTTGGGAACTGAAACAGCCAGAGCAGCTCCCTCATGTCCATGTGTCCATCAGCTGCCTTCTGCACAGTCCTGAGGATGCTGCTGAATCATCGGAGCAGCACAGGATACACATGGCAGCTGCCAGGCTCTGGGAGCTGGGAGCTGCTGTGGCTGAGGCCATAGTGGGCAGAGCAGAGTAACCAGTAAAGAGGAAAATTCCCCCTTCATCAGCTGCCTTCCTGACGGGCATTTCCCTCCTGGCTTGGATGGAAGAAGCCAGTGTTATTGAGCAGAAAATTGGGAGTATTTCATATAAACAAACAAATATTGCAGAGAAACCTGGAGAGAGGCTCCAGGCTTGAGCAGGGCTGGTGCAGATAAGTCCCACAGGTGACTGAGTTAAGTCCCTTGGCCTCTGTGGTGGTGGTACTGATCCCTGGCTCTGCCATGCCGTATTGGGAAGCACTGTGCCAGCTCTGGGATGCACAGGCAGCTGACTCAGGTTGTGTTTTAATATGTACAATCCCGTGTGTGCACGTGGGCCTCCCAATGACACTAACATCTCTGAAGCTCCCATGGGAGCTCTGTGCTGGACCCTGGCCATTCCTGTGGGGATCCACACATCCATATCCTCCCTCTGCCAGGGGTGAAAGTGCCGTCCCAGCTCTGAGCTCCCTCTCTGCTCTTCTCTCACAGCAAGGTGTTCTTCACTGACTACGGGCAGATCCCCAAGGTGGAGCGCTGTGACATGGACGGGCAGAACCGCACCAAGCTGGTGGACAGCAAGATCGTCTTCCCACACGGCATCACCTTGGACCTGGTGAACCGGTTGGTGTACTGGGCTGATGCCTACCTGGACTACATTGAGGTGGTGGATTACGAGGGCAAGAACAGGCACACCATCATCCAGGGCATCCTGGTGAGTGAGTATGGGGGATTTGGGGTTGAGGGAGAGGGTTGGTATTGGTGCTTGGTGTCCTGGGTGCCACTGGTCTGTGGTTTTGGCTTTACGGGGCCAGCTAAGAATGTGCTGAGCACTGAGCATGGTCCTGCTGAGGATGATCTTGTGCCATTGATGGACAAGACCACACTGATGGCCAGTGATGGGCAAGAGCCATGGAGTGGGATCAGGGATTTTGTGCATCTCGGAGCAAGGTTCTCACAGCTCCTAAATTCCTTGTGGATGCGCACTTGGTGCCTTCCAGATCGAACACCTGTATGGGCTGACCGTCTTCGAGAATTACCTGTACGCCACCAACTCCGACAATGCTAATGCCCAGCAGAAAACCAGCGTCATCCGCGTCAATCGCTTCAACAGCACTGAGTACCAGGTGGTGACACGGGTGGACAAGGGTGGAGCACTGCACATCTACCACCAGCGGCGCCAGCCCACAGGTGGGACCCTGACTTGGGAATAACAGCTCTCTGCTTCCTCAGCCAGGGGCTTGGGTAGGATTTCAGGAAGAATTTCTTCATGGAAAGGGTGGTCAGGCATTGGAAAGGGCCGGTGAAGTCCCCATCCCATGGAGGTGTCCAAGGACGTGGCACTCAGTGCTCTGGTCAAGTTGACAAGGTGGGGATTGGTCACAGATTGGACTCAATGATCTTGGAGGTATTTTCCAACCTCAAGGATTCTGGGATTCCTGCTCCCCAGATCACTGGGGGCTGCTGAACATCCTGGAGTATCCCCCTTTCCTGCTATCACTGTGTCTCCTCCTGTGAGAGCTGTGCCACGTAATTAATGGATCATGGAAAGTACAGAGATGTGGAAGCAGATGCAGCATCTTAAAATATTAATGGTTCCACTTACTCTCTGTCCCCACTGCCAAAATGTTCACCCTGGTGCTCCCAAGCACCAAGGGATTTCCAGGGAGTTGAAAGCCTCCAGTGCTGTGCCAAGCCCTCCCTGCACCCATCCCTGCCTGCCCCCTCCACCCTCAGCACCTTCCTTCAGTTAATCAATTTACTCCTTTCAAATCCTCTTAGTGTCTGCAGCCTGCTTGGCATTTTCCAGAATAAAAAATTAACCAGGAGATTTCCGAGCGGGGAAGGAGTGTGTTTAAGGGGCTCTCTGGGTGGTGCTGGCTGTCACTGATTTGGTGCTTGTCCCATTGGTGCAGCAGGATGGGGCAGTGTTGCCCTGTGTTGTGCTCATGTGCTGGGACATGCTGGCTTCTCCGCAGGGATCCTTCCCATGGGAAAGTCCTTTCCCATCTCTGCGCTGTCCTGTGCAGTGCTCAGCCCTTCCCTGACCAGCCGGGAGCTCCTGGGAGGAATGAGCCCTCCTAAAGCCCAGAAAGGACCCACAAGAGCATCCCCACATCCCTGCGGTTGCAACCCCATGTCTCTGTCCCCCTGTGCTCCCTGTGCTGCTCCGGTGCCTGCGGCTGCTGCAGCCTCACTCTATGTTGCAGTGCGGAGCCACGCCTGCGAGCCGGATCAGTTTGGAAAGCCGGGAGGCTGCTCAGACATCTGCTTGCTCGGGAATAGCCACAAGAGTCGGACCTGCCGCTGCCGCTCCGGGTTCAGCCTGGGCAGCGATGGGAAGTCCTGCAAAAGTGAGTGCTGGCCTTCCTGGGGGAATATGGGGGGTGAGAGGCTGAAGCCACAGGCTCTGCGCTCCCTGCAGGGCCCAGGTGTTGCTGTGACACCACAACAGCCTCAGTGCCCTGTGCCATCCCCATGGCACTGCTCTGGCCCAGCTGGTGCCATGGCTGTCCCTATCTCTCCACAGAGCCTGAACATGAGCTGTTCCTGGTGTATGGGAAGGGGCGTCCCGGCATCATCCGCGGTATGGACATGGGCGCCAAGGTGCCGGATGAGCACATGATCCCCATCGAGAACCTCATGAACCCCCGGGCCCTGGACTTCCATGCCGAGACCGGCTTCATCTACTTCGCTGACACCACCAGCTACCTCATCGGGCGCCAGAAGATCGATGGCACGGAGCGGGAGACCATCCTGAAGGACGGTGTGTGGCTGAGGGGCGCGGCCTGTGCCCTCGGGGCTGGGTGTCTGTCATCCTGTTCGGTTTGGGTCAGGATCGGGCACCATGAATCATACGAGGCTGTTGCTTCCACTTTTCGCCTCCTGACTGGTGATGAACCCACTCCGGTTTTTCCCCAAAGGCATCCACAATGTGGAAGGGATCGCTGTGGACTGGATGGGGAACAATCTGTACTGGACAGATGATGGCCCCAAGAAGACCATCAGTGTGGCGCGGCTGGAAAAGGCTGCCCAGACACGAAAGACGCTGATCGAGGGGAAGATGACGCACCCCCGTGCCATCGTGGTGGACCCCCTCAACGGGTGCGGGTGCCAGGGTGGGAAGGGCTGGCTGGTGGGGCCATAGACACGGGGACGTGGTTGGGTCTTGTCACGAGCTGTGGTGGCAAGGCCAGCGCTCAGCTTAGTGTCCATGGCAGGTGGATGTACTGGACAGACTGGGAGGAGGATCCCAAGGACAGCAAGAGGGGCAAGATTGAGAGGGCCTGGATGGATGGTTCCAACCGCAACATCTTCATCACCTCCAAGACTGTCCTGTGGCCCAATGGGCTGAGCCTGGACATCCCGGCCAAGATCCTGTACTGGGTGGATGCTTTCTACGACCGCATTGAGATGGTCTATCTCAACGGCACCGAGCGGAAGGCGAGTGGGAGTCCCATGGCCCTGGGACACTGATCACCCCAGCACTGGGTCAACTGAGCCATTGCCTATGTCCACTCCCCTTCCACCATCTCTGTCCCTGTCCCTGAGTGCCCATCCCAGCTAACAGAGCCTCTCTGCCTCCCCTCACCTGCAGATTGTGTATGAGGGCCCGGAGCTGAACCACGCCTTTGGGCTGTGCCACTACAGCAACTTCCTGTTCTGGACCGAGTACCGCAGTGGCAGCATCTATCGGCTGGACCAGGCCTCCAAGGCCGTGAGCTTGCTCCGCAATGAGCGCCCACCCATCTTTGAAATCCGCATGTATGACGCGCAGCAGCAGCAAGGTGAGAGGGCACAGTGGGTGGGGGGAGGAAGGATGGGGCTGGGGGGCGAGTCTGAGCTGCCTAAGCAGGCACCCTCCTCTTTTTGCTTCCTTTTAGCCATCCCATGCACCTTATTTTTCTTTCCTGTTGCTCATGCCTTGCCATTCCAGCCTTCCCTCTTTTTCCCACCTTAATTCCATTTCCCCTAAGGGGTCCCCATGGCCTCCCCTGGGGTCTCCAGGTGGCTTCCCACTGTGGTTCCTGTTGAGGGAGTCCAGGGGGCCAGGGGAACCCAGCACCCCCGTGGGTGTGCAGGGGTCCCTGGGCACTAAGGTGCCGTCTCCTCACCCTTTTGTATCCGCAGTGGGCTCCAACAAATGCCGTGTCAACAATGGGGGCTGCAGCAGCCTGTGCCTGGCCACCCCCCGGGGCCGTCAGTGCGCCTGTGCCGAGGACCAGATCCTGGGGTCAGACTCTGTCACCTGCCAGGGTAGGCTGCCCTGGCACCCTCGTGGGGACCCTCATTCCCCATGGAAAGCTGCACTTGGTCACCTGGTTAAAATCCTACCTGTGCTTTCCCCTTGGCAGCCAATCCATCGTACATCCCACCACCGCAGTGCCAGCCAGGGGAGTTCGCCTGCAAGAACAACCGCTGCATCCAGGAGCGCTGGAAGTGCGACGGCGACAACGACTGCCTGGACAACAGCGATGAAGCCCCTGAGCTCTGCCGTGCGTGACCCCTCCCGCGTGGGGGGATTGGGGCTAAGACTCCCCCAGATGTGGGGCCAGTGGTTGGGGCGTGGTCAGGCAGTCAGGACTCCTCTGTCCCCTCCACAGCTTGAGCAGAAGAGCACCTAGATATAGGAGGAAAATGTTGATGGTGATCCCTTTGTCTGAGGCTCCAGCCCTTTTCTGTCCCAGTTTGTCTCTTCGCTGGGCATAGAGGAGGGATGGGGTGGGATGAGGAGCAGGTGCTGAGCATGTGTCCCCCCACAGACCAGCACACCTGCCCTTCAGACCGCTTCAAGTGCAAGAACAACCGCTGCATCCCCAACCGCTGGCTCTGCGACGGGGACAACGACTGCGGGAACAATGAGGACGAGTCCAACTCCACCTGCTCAGGTGAGGAACCTGCCTCGTCCTCAGGGAGTCACGGGAGAGCCTATGCTGAGCCACAGCCTGAGCTTTTGGGGTCTCACATGTCCCTGCACCCACCCTGGCTTCACACCTGGGCCTTACAGGAGCCTGGGGGTTGTTCCCCACCTTCCCCTGGCAAAACAAGGTATGGTAGGCCATTAACACTCTCATCTGTCCCTCTTGGCCAGCCCGGACCTGCTCCCCCAACCAGTTCTCCTGTGCCAGCGGCCGCTGCATCCCCATCTCCTGGACATGTGACCTGGACGATGACTGCGGGGACCGTTCCGACGAGTCTGCCTCGTGCGGTGAGCTGGGACTGGGAGCACTGGGGGCACTGGGTTCACAGGGCACTCCATGGGGCTGTGAGGGTTGGGGTGCACATGAGGTGTCCCCCGTGGTGGTGATGCCTCTGCCTTCTCTGCAGCCTACCCGACCTGCTTCCCGCTGACGCAGTTCACCTGCAACAACGGGCGCTGCATCAACATCAACTGGCGCTGTGACAACGGTGAGGACCCAGCCCTGCACTGCTCCTGAGGGGACGGCGAGACCCCAGGCAGGGTTGCAGCCTGGCAGGGACCCCATTTTGGCAAGGGCCAGTTCTCGGTGTGTGCTGAAGGGCAGACCCCAGGCCCCAAGGGGGCATCCTGCAGCCCCCTGCCCCGTATTTGCCTTGGCTGTGCTGGGGCAGAGCGTGCTGCAGCAATAACCTGGCAGTGATTGTTCCAGTCCTTTGCAAGGTTTCCAAAACTCTGCCCTGGTGCTGGAACCACGCGTAGCATGGCCAGAGCTGCTGGCGGGGCTGAGCCAGGTCCTGCAGCCCCAGGGAAGGCCGGGGAGCTCTCCCAGCCAGCTCCCATCTGCCCTTGGATCTTTCCAGGCCAGGCCTGGGACAGAGGTTTGCCCTGAGGTTGCTTTCCTTCCCCACAAGTTTATTTCAGTCTTTGAGTCTTTCTGCCTTGTTAGGAATAATTAGTGGCTTCAGAGCAGGCGAGACACTGGTACCTGGCTGAGTGGAGCTGTGGGTACAGGACTCTTCCTGGAGTCTTCCTGAGCTGCCTTGGAGCTGGCCCTGCTCCTCGGGTCCCCCACTGTGGCAGCCAGGCCGTGGCATGCAGCCCCTCGCGCAGCCCCAAGCCTTGCCAGGTCCCTGGGGCAGAGCTGTAGCACCATGAGGGTCCCCCCATCGTAGCTGCCCCCTGCTCCCCCATCACCCTGCACTGTTTCTGGTCTCATCTCCTGGGCTTCCCGGTGCCTCTGTGTGTCCGTGTCCATGTCCACGTCCCGGTGTCTCTGTGCCACCCGCTGTGCGTGTGCCATGTTTGTCACTGTGGTGTGTTGTGTTTGTCACCGTGCCCATGCTCCTGTCTGGTGGTTCTGTGTTTCAGAAAAAGATTGTGGGGATGGCTCTGACGAAAAGAACTGTCCAAAGCCTACCGGTTAGTGCATAGATCAACATGCACCTGGCCCTCCAAGCCCCCAAACCTGCCCTCTCCAGAGGGCTGCGAGCCCTGGGGGCTGCTGCTCCGGACACTGGCAATGCTCCCCATCCTCTCTGACAATGCCCCCTGTGCCTCTGCCAATGCCCCTGGTGCCTCTGGTGATGCCCTCCTCCTCTCTAGCAATGCCTGCCTGTGCCTCTGGCAATGCCCTCATCCTCTCCAGCCATGGCCCTGTGCCTCTGGCAGTGTCACCAGCTCTCCAGCAATGTCCCCATGCTCCCCAGCAGCAGGAGGGATGTGCCAAGTGCCAGGGAGCCACTGTTCCTCCCAGCTCACCAAGCAGAGCCACTTGGGACACTCTCTGTGGTGGGAGCCTGGAGAGATCAAGGGCTACAGATGCAGGAGCTGAGCTGCTGGTGAGGCCACGTGGCAGTCGGCAGTGCCATTGTCCCCATCAGTGCCATCATCCCCATCAGTGCCATTCTCTTTGTGCCTATTATGAGACACCAAGAGGCAAATCCCTTGACCAGTCTCAGGTGGGGCATCCACAGTGGAGCCCTGTGGTGGTCCCCAGGCCAGGCCAGGCCAGGCTCCAAGGTCGGGCAGGCAGAGGGGCTGCATTGCCAGTGTCCAGGTACCCTCAGACCAAACCTCCCCCTGCCCACAGCAAGCGTGGGAGTTTCCTCCAGGCAATCTGGTCCCCCTCAATTGGCCACCCCAGCCCCCGTCCCCGTGGGTGCACCCCCAAAGGAGCACCCACCCCCAGCCCCACTCCCCCTGGAGTGGATCACCCTGCAGCACTGAGTGCCCGCAGCCCCCCAGGTTCATGGCTGATCTATGCAGTCTCTGTTTCATTTTCTCTGTGCGCTACTGGTGCTGTGGCGAGTGGGGGGCGGGAGGGCCAAGGGTCTCCAGCCCATGGCGGGAGTCCCGCCGCCAGCACAGAGGGGCTGCTGTCACCCCATGTCTTCTCTGCCGGTGTAGTCTGTCCAGTCCCTGTTGTTTCTTGCTTCCCCTGGCAAGGGGTCTCTGCTGTCCTCCCTCCTGCCAGCCCCCTCCAGCTGGGCGTCAGCTGACCCCCTGCCCACTCCCCTTCCCTCCCCAGACAATGACTGCGGGGACAACAGTGACGAGGCTGGCTGCAGCCACTCGTGCTCCAGCAACCAGTTTAAGTGCAACAGCGGGCGCTGCATCCCTGTGCACTGGACCTGCGACGGGGACAACGACTGCGGTGACTACAGCGACGAGACCCACGCCAACTGCACCAACCAGGGTGAGCTGATTGTGCTAGTTGAGCTGCAGCATGTGGGAGGGACCCCCAACCACAGGCATTGTCCAGAAAGCCAAACCCTGCCCTGAGCGGAGCCACCCTGCTTCCAGGCAGGGAATTCTGCAGCCTTCTCAGTCCACACTCAATGCCCAGATCCCTTTCCTGTGCCTCTGGGTGCCTCCAGTTCTTTCCCTGCTGTCTGAGTGCCTGGTCCCCCCGAGTCCTGGAGCTCCCCAGCTCTGTGGGGTGCAGACAGTGAGCAGTGCCCTCCCCACAGCCACACGCCCGCCCGGGGGTTGCCACACAGACGAGTTCCAGTGCCGGCTGGATGGGCTGTGCATCCCCATGCGCTGGCGCTGTGATGGTGACACGGACTGCATGGACTCCAGCGACGAGAAGAACTGTGAGGGGGTCACCCATGTCTGTGACCCCAACGTCAAATTCAGCTGCAAGGACTCGGGTAAGAGCAGGGGGCGGGGGAACCCACTGTGGCGTGCTGGACTGTCCTCAGTGCCAAGATAATGGGGAAACACAAGTGGCCAGCCCATGAACCATGATCTTGATGGCTGGTGTCATCCTCAGATCCCTTCTCCCCTTCTCTGAGGAAGGGGTTGGGACACACTTTGGTGGGTTGGGGTCAAGGGTGGAGGGACACCAGCTCTGGGACTGACCCTCTGAGCCCCCAATGCCTGCCTGTGCCTTCCCTGAGCCCTCCCTGACCTGTCCCAACTGGGGCAGCTCTGGTCCAACTTTTGGGGAGCCCTGAGCTACTAAACCCCCTGACACCTCCCGTGCCTGGGATAACATCTGGAAATGCCTGGAATAACATCTGGAAATACTTGGGATAACATCCCTTCTGGTTCTGCTCTGTCCCTTCCCTGGCAGCCCGGTGCATCAGCAAGGCCTGGGTCTGTGACGGGGACAGTGACTGCGAGGACAACTCTGACGAGGAGAGCTGTGAGTCCCTGGTGTGCAAACCCCCCTCGCACACCTGTGCCAACAACACCTCTATCTGCCTGCCCCCTGAGAAGCTCTGCGATGGCTCTGACGACTGCGGCGATGGCTCTGATGAGGGCGAGCTCTGCGGTGAGCACGGGGCTGGGCATGGGGACATGGGGTGACGCGGGAGTGGGACAAGGAAGTGATGAGCATGTCCTGTCCCCACAGACCAGTGTTCCCTCAACAACGGTGGCTGCAGCCACAACTGCACAGTGGCCCCTGGTGAGGGCATTGTGTGCTCCTGTCCCCTGGGCATGGAGCTGGGCGCTGACAACAAGACCTGCCAGATCCAGAGCTACTGTGCCAAACACCTCAAGTGCAGCCAGAAGTGCGAGCAGGACAAGTACAATGTCAAGTGCTCCTGCTATGAGGGCTGGATGCTGGAGCCCGACGGCGAGAGCTGCCGCAGCCTGGGTGCGTGTTGGGGGGCACCAGGGACTGGTAGCATCCCCCTGGCTGCCTCAGGGGACTATTTGTCCTCTCATGGAGCTGTGGGTTGTGCTGATGGACATGGCTGGGTCCTGGTGGGATCTGTGTGCTGACAGCATAGCTGGGGCCGGGAACACTGTCTCTTGCCTTGTCCCTGCCCCTCTGACCCTGCCCCATTTTCCCCCAGACCCCTTCAAGCCGTTCATCATCTTCTCCAACCGCCACGAGATCCGGCGCATCGATCTGCACAGAGGGGACTACAGTGTCCTAGTGCCTGGGCTGCGCAACACCATTGCCCTGGACTTCCACCTCAACCAGAGCTCCCTGTACTGGACCGATGTGGTGGAGGACAAAATCTACAGGGGAAAGCTGCTGGAGAATGGGGGTGCGAAGCCTGGGGGTGGGGAGGCTGGTGGGAGGGAAAGCAGGTGTGCAGGTCTGGGGTCAGGCATTCCGTAGCACCCCACGGTGAGGCGGCAGCTGCAGCCCGCAGCCCTGATAGTGATCCTGCTCTGCTCTTATTATGCTGGAGTTAATTAGGATTCCCAGAGCTTCCCTGCTGGTAATTGCAGCCCAGCAGCTTGGCACAGAGAGGACCCCCTCCCTATCAGTGCTGCCCCTGCCGTGGGGCAGCAGGAGCCCAGTGCCAGGACTAGGGATGGGGGGCTGAGCGCTTTGGAGTCTGGACCATGGATGGGGGCTGAGCCCTTTGGGGTTTGGACCATGGATGGGGGTGATTCAGACCCTCTTTGTGGAGAACACATCCACCCACGATCAACCCAAGCTGAGCTGAGTGGAACTGTTGAGGATACAGCGGTGATGGTGCTGGGTGGGCTGGGGAAGGGTAACTGAGCCCTCACCCTCACCCTGTGCCCCACAGCTCTGACCAGCTTTGAGGTGGTCATACAGTATGGTCTGGCTACCCCTGAGGGACTGGCCGTGGACTGGATTGCCGGCAACATCTACTGGGTGGAGAGCAACCTGGACCAGATTGAGGTGGCCAAGCTGGATGGCACCATGCGGACCACGCTGCTGGCTGGGGACATCGAGCACCCCCGCGCCATTGCCCTGGACCCTCGCTATGGGTGAGGCAGGAGGAGACAGCACTCACTGGGACATGTCAGCACCTGTGGGATCTCACAGGGGGAGGAGGCCACAGGCTTCTGTCCTTGCTCACTGTCCCTCCTGGCAGGATCCTGTTCTGGACGGACTGGGATGCCAGCCTGCCCCGCATCGAGGCTGCCTCCATGAGCGGTGCGGGCCGACGCACCATCCACAAGGAGACGGGCTCAGGAGGGTGGCCCAATGGGCTCACTGTCGACTACCTGGAGAAGCGGATCCTCTGGATTGACGCCAGGTAGGGCCAGGACCCCTCTCTCTGTCCCCCCACCTCTGTCCCTCCCAGTCTGGATCTTCCCCTCTCTCCAGTGTTGTGCTGGGTGGGGAAGGAGAAGCCTTCATGCTGTGGGGTCTGTTTGTGTCCCCAGCACATGCCAGCCCTTGCTTTGTTTTTTACTCTGTGGATCCCTGGTGTGAATCAGCAGCTGTCTCACAGCTGCTTAAACCATGCGGGTTGTTGCTGTTGGGTTAAAGACCCCATGGTGCCCCCTCCCCACCTCCCTCACCCTCATCTGCCCCCGGTGCAGGTCGGATGCCATCTACTCAGCACTGTATGATGGGACAGGGCACATTGAGGTGCTGCGGGGACACGAGTACCTGTCCCACCCCTTTGCTGTCACCCTGTACGGGGGGGAGGTGTACTGGACCGACTGGCGCACCAACACCTTGGCCAAGGCCAACAAGTGGACGGGGCACAACGTGACCGTGGTGCAGAGGACCAACACACAGCCCTTCGACCTGCAGGTGTATCACCCCTCCCGGCAGCCCCTGGGTGAGGCTGGGGGAATGCAGTTGGGGGACAGGGCGAGGGGACCATGGGGGTGGCCTGGCACTTGGTCTGCACCCATACCCACTTGGAGCAGCAGGTGGATGCTGCTCCCATCCCCGTGGCTGCCCCTTTGCCCATCTCAGATGATGAGGGTGATGGTTCTGAACTCCTTGATGGGGCAGGCAGAGTCTGGGGGGGCTGCAGGTGTCCGCAGGGGCTGGGACATAGCTGAGTCCTGTCCCCTTTGCAGCTCCTAATCCCTGCGAAGCCAACGGGGGCAAAGGACCGTGTTCCCACCTCTGCCTCATCAACTACAACCGCACCTTGTCCTGTGCCTGCCCCCACCTCATGAAGCTGGACAAGGACAACACGACCTGCTATGGTAGGGATCTGCCTGGGGGCTGGGGGGATGAGCAGATGCTCCAGAGCTGAGATCCCACTGCTGCCCCTTTTCTTCTCCCAGAGTTTAAGAAGTTCCTGCTGTATGCGCGGCAAATGGAGATCCGGGGCGTGGACATCGACAACCCCTACTACAACTACATCATCTCCTTCACCGTGCCTGACATTGACAATGTCACCGTGGTGGACTACGATGCTTTGGATCAGCGCATTTACTGGTCAGATGTCCGTACCCAGACCATCAAGAGAGCCTTCATCAATGGCACTGGCGTGGAGACGGTTGTCTCTGCAGGTGGGTGTGGGGGCACCATTGCTCCCAGGGCTGGGACTCTCAGCCCTCCAGAGCCTTCGGCTCCGTGAGATCAGCCCTTCCTCTTCATCTCCGCATCTTCCCAGCCCCATCCTCATAGCTGATGAGCTCCGGTCTCCGTTGCCTTGCAGACCTGCCCAATGCTCACGGCCTCTCCGTGGATTGGGTTTCCAGAAACCTCTTCTGGACCAGCTATGATGCCAACAAGAAGCAGATCAATGTGGCCCGGCTGGATGGCTCCTTCAAGAACGCTGTGATCCAGGGGCTGGACAAGCCCCACTGCCTGGTGGTACACCCACTGCGGGGGTGAGTCTGCCAAGTGTGATGCTGACGGGAAGGAGGTGTGTGTTGGTGCAGGTGTGTGTGTGACGGTGTGCATGTGTGATGGGGGAGAGAACAAGTGTGTCAGCATGTAGGAGGTGTGTGACAGGAGATGGGGGGTGTGCTGTGTGTCCATACACACGTGTGAAGGAGAATGGGCTGTGATAAGTGTGCACCCACCAGAGTGTGCCAATCCAGGGGTGCACGGGGCTTTAGTAACCCCTGGGTGGGGACGAGGGGCTGTGGGGCTGCCCAGGCTGTGCCATGAGCAGGCAAGGGACTCTGCAGGGCTGGGAGGGTACAGGGAGGTGCTGGCACTGTGTCCCCTCACCCGTTGTCCCCTCACCTTGCAGGAAGCTGTACTGGACAGATGGGGACAACATCAGCGTGGCCAACATGGATGGCAGCAACCGCACACTCCTCTTCACCAACCAGAAGGGACCTGTTGGTACAGACCCCTCCATGTCCCCCAGGATACCCCACCTCGCCTCGCTGTCCTGTAGAACCTCAAGTCCCTGCTCTGGCTCCTCGTGGGGGTGGCAGGGTCACCCTGACTTCTCTCTCCATCCCATCCCACGTCTCCCATCCCACCTCCCTCTCTGTGATGGTCCCTGCATGCCACCAGCATGGTGACATTCCTGTTCTTTCCAGGCCTGGCCATTGACTACCCGGAGAGCAAACTGTACTGGATCAGCTCTGGCAATGGCACCATCAATAGGTGTGACCTGGATGGCAGCAACCTGGAGGTGATCGAGTCTGTGCGGAGCCAGCTGAGCAAGGCCACCGCCCTGGCCATCATGGGTGAGGGCTGGTGAAGGGGGACACCTTTCCATGTCTCCTGGCCCTTCCCAAACCTCCCGCCCATCTCTCCCACCTCAGCTGGGGTGGGAGGGGATGGGCAACACTGCCACATGCTCCTGCCTTCTCCCCAGGGGACAAGCTGTGGTGGGCTGACCAGGCCTCTGAGAGGATGGGCACCTGCAACAAGAAGGACGGGACAGAGGTGACAGTGCTGCGCAACAGCACCACGCTGGTGATGCACATGAAGGTGTACGACGAGAGCATCCAGCAAGGTGGGTGCGGGGTCTTGGGTTGAGACCTCGTGGGGCTGGGCAGCAACTCTGTGGTGGCCAGGTGGCTCCACTGCTGATAGCTGGCACTAGCCTGGTCCTTGCCCTTGTGCCTGGTCCGTGCTGGCTGGTGCAGGGCACCCACACCTCATGTGGGTGCTGCCCTAGCTGCCCCAGCTCCGGTGGATGCACCCTGGTTCCCTACAGCCCCTCACCCCTTTTCTCTGCCGCAGCTGGGACCAACCCCTGTAGCCAAAACAATGGGGACTGCTCTCAGCTCTGCCTCCCCACCTCGGAGACCTCCCGCTCCTGCATGTGCACAGCAGGCTACAGCCTCAAGAGTGGGCAGCAGTCCTGTGAAGGTGTGTACCTGTCCCTGTTGCCTCCCTGAACCACCCCTCAGAGCAGCAAGACCCTGCAGCCACCCTGGCCATGCCCGTGGTCACCCCAGCTGGTGACCCCTCGCTCTAGTTGTACATGGGCTCCTCCCCACTCCTCTGCACCCTATGTCACTGTGGGGGGACACTGGGGACCAGAGGGACACTGCGGGGCTTGAAGGGGTTGTGAGCTCAGGTGGCAACCATGGGCTGTCCCCGATGAGGGCAGGGGCACTGCCCGGGCAGTGCCCAGGCACTGAGGGCATCATGGGAGGAAGGGAGTGGGACAGCACAGTGGGAGCCCCCCCAGGGAGAGGTGGGACCCTTGCTGTAGGCAGCGGGTTTGGCTCACCAGGAGCAGGGCTGGGCACAGCACTTGCTCTGCAGATCCCCCGTCCCCGTTGCCATCATCTGCCCAGGCACTGCCAGGGCGTCTCAAAGGCTGTTTGTGTGCAAAGTGTTCCGGGTGATTTTGTGGGGGGTTGGCAGAGCTCTGCACCATCTGGGTCAGGTCAGGGACTGAATAACAAGTGCTGCCCTGACCCAGATGCATCACGGAGCATTTGCCAGCACGATGTAGGGGTGGTGGGTGGTGGGAAGGGGCCTCACTCGTGTGCCCCTGGAGCAGGGCAGGACCCTGGAATGGGCTGTGCCAGGGGTTGCAGCCCCCAGGGAGGTCTCTGCTGGGCACCTGTGGAACCCTGCCAGGTTCACGCTCCTCCCCTGTCACAGTTCTCCATGGTGAAGGGACAGCCTGTGGGTTCTGGGATGTGTCTGACGGTCCCTGCACTTATGTCGCAGGTGTTGGCTCCTTCCTGCTGTACTCGGTCCATGAGGGGATCCGGGGCATTCCACTGGACCCCAATGACAAGTCAGATGCTCTCGTGCCAGTGTCGGGGACCTCCCTGGCTGTGGGAATTGACTTCCATGCAGGTGATGTGGGGCTGGGAACAGGATGGGGAACAGGGAGCATGAGGGGGCCATCACCAGACCCCCACTTTGGCAGCACTTTGCCCTGGAACATCCCCTCAGCAGTACAGGGTGAGGGAGGATTTCAGAGCCCTGGGGTGCAGGTTTTTACCATTCTGGACTGACCAGAGGTGGTCACTGACACCTTCTCTCCTGCCTTCTTGTCCCTCTCAGAGAATGACACGATTTACTGGGTGGACATGGGCCTGAGCACCATCAGCCGGGCCAAGCGGGACCAGACATGGCGTGAAGATGTGGTGACCAATGGCATTGGCCGTGTGGAGGGCATTGCCGTGGACTGGATTGCTGGTGGGATGGGGCTCTGGAGCCGGGGAGGGCAGCAGTGGCAGTAGGGCTTGTGTGGGGGTTCACTGTCCCCTCTTGCAGGAAACATCTACTGGACGGACCAGGGCTTCGATGTCATCGAGGTGGCCAGGCTTAATGGCTCCTTCCGCTACGTGGTCATCTCGCAGGGGCTGGACAAGCCACGGGCCATCACAGTGCATCCAGAGAAGGGGTGAGGCACTGCCCCAGAGAGGGGTATCACCTGGGGGGTGGGCACAGAGTGAGACCCCCACGCCTCCTAGCAGAGCCCTGTGTGTGCACACAGCAGGGAAGCACTTGCAGGTCTCCTGCCACACCAAGGAGTCCAAACCCTGGATTTAACCCTCCTTTCACTGTTGGGCTGAACTCCCTGGGAGCCCCTTGAGATGGGACTTGGTGGGTGCCAGCACCTCGTAAAATCCAAGTGGAGCCTCCCCAGACTGGCTCCAGCTTTGGACAGAGTGCCAGGGAGAGGAGAGATGTTTGGACCTGAGGGGGGATGGAGATGCAGGGATGTGATGCCAGAACTGTGAGTGGGCAGGGTCTGGACTGAAGCCCCAGTGTAGGGCCATGAATGAGGTAGTGTTTATGCTTTACTCAAATGGCCAAAGTGCCCCAGGATGCAACTCCTGGTGATGTCTCTGGGGTGACATCCCTGCTGTCCCTTCAGGTACCTGTTCTGGACAGAGTGGGGGCAGTATCCCCGCATCGAGCGCTCACGCCTGGATGGGACTGAGCGGATGGTGCTGGTCAACATCAGCATCAGTTGGCCCAATGGGATTTCCGTGGACTACGAGGTACAGTTGGCATCTGGGAGGATGGTACCAGTCCAAGGGTCCCTGCGTCTGAGTCCTGCTGGTGGGGTCATGGTTACCCTCCCCAGGGCTCCAGAGTCTCAGGAGGGTTGTCCAGGGTGGTCTGAACCCCAGGGCATCCTGCCAGAGGTGCAGATGGTGCTGTAGTGCTGCCCCCATGCCAACTGGGATGTTCTCTCATCCCCACAGGACGGGAAGCTGTACTGGTGCGATGCCCGGACAGACAAGATTGAACGGATCGACCTGGAGACAGGCGAGAACCGGGAGGTTGTTCTGTCCAGCAACAACATGGACATGTTCTCTGTCTCGGTCTTCGAGGAGTACATTTACTGGAGTGATAGGTGCAGTGCCAGGGGAGCTGTGCAGAGTGTGGGGGCAGCTGGTGGGTGCTGTGACAAGGGGAAGGGTCCTGTGCTGATCACTCGGTGACTCCGTCCTTCCTCAGGACTCATGCCAACGGCTCCATCAAAAGAGGCAACAAGGACAATGCCACTGAGTCGGTGTCCCTGCGGACTGGGATTGGTGTGCAGCTCAAGGACATCAAAGTCTTCAACCGGGCCCGGCAGAAGGGTAGGTCTGAGCGTGGGGGGCAGCTCCTCATATGGGGAACAGGGATGGAAATAAATGGATCACAGTGTCCCCATTGGAGCCGTGTTGCGCCGTGGTCCAAGCCCGTTCCTTCCTCTGGGGGTGCCAAGAACTGAAAGCGGCCAAGCAGATGTGTCCTGCCCAATCCCTCACCCAATCCCCCCTGTCCCCCCACCAGGCACCAATATCTGTGCCCAGAACAACGGGGGCTGCCAGCAGCTGTGTCTGTTCCGTGGCGGCGGGCAGAGGACATGTGCCTGCGCCCACGGGATGCTGTCGGAGGACGGTGTGAGCTGCCGGGACTACGATGGTTACCTGCTCTACTCGGAGCGCACCATCCTCAAGAGCATCCACCTGTCAGACGAGAACAACCTCAATGCGCCCATCAAGCCCTTCGAGGACGCAGAGCACATGAAGAACGTCATCGCCCTGGCCTTCGATTACCGCTACGGCTCCAAGGGCAGCAACCGCATCTTCTACAGCGACATCCACTTTGGCAATATCCAGCAGATAAACGATGATGGCACAGGGCGCAAAACCATCGTGGAGAGTGAGTGGCACAGGTTTCTCCCTTCCATCCCACCCTCAAACCCCTCTCTCTGTCCTTCCCCACCTCGTCCCGCACCCCGTCCCTTCTCGCCCAAGGGATTTTGGTCCTTGGATAAAGTGTTTTGGTGGTTTTGGAGGTGTTTGGAGGGGCAGTGGGTACAGGCTCAGCTGTGAGGTTTCTGAGGAGCCTCTGGAAATGGACTCAGGCACTGGGAGCAGCCTGCAGAGCTCGTTCTGGCACAGAGAGCGTGTCATGAAGCTTGGGTGGGCATGGCTGTAGAAACAGGCACTGTAGCAAAGTTGACATCAGCTCCATGCTCACACTCACCTCCCGAGGCAGCACCCTGAGCCCTGACCCTTGGGGTGCCCAGCCCTGGCTTCACCTCACCTTGCACTTGGTTGAGTTTATTGGCACCTGCAGCAGCTTCAAAGAACCGCGACTGCAGCTCCAGGAGCTCCCTGGGCCAGGGCCTTGGCCGTGCTGCTAATGAGGGAATTCACAGCAATGCTCATGGTGCTTTATCCCTGGGAGGGCAGAGCACGGCCCAGCTCTCACAGCTGCCTCATTAAACCCTTTGCTGAGCGTTAATGAGGGGGGGAGGATGGGTGCGTGGTTGAAGTTCTCAGCTGGGAAGGACTCCCTGGTCCCCATGAGGCTTTGCCTTGTCATTTTCTGCCCCAGGGGCTCAGCTGTCCCCTGGCAGAGGGAAACCCTCTCCTTCCCAGCGCTGCTGCTATGGACCCAGAGCAAGGTCTGGCTGGTGTGGAGCTTGAGAGCCAAATTCAAGTCCTTGGTGCGTTGTCAGTGCCCATCCCTCAGCCTTCCTGCAAAGGAAGGTCATTCCAGCAGAGTTCTGCCCACAAGATTCCTGAGTCTCAGGCGTCTCCTCTCCCCACTGAGCACAGCCTCCAGCTCTGCTGAGTCCCCACCCAGCAGCCAAAACCTCTGAGGGATTTTTGGGCTGTAATTAAAAGCATAAACTTCAACGCCCCAGTGTCAGGGTCAGTGCTGGCTGTGCAGAGTGAGCCACAGCCTTACAGGGGGCCAGGCTGGGGATGACCCTTACCTGTCCCCCCCAGATGTGGGCTCGGTGGAGGGGCTGGCATACCACCGCGGCTGGGACACGCTGTACTGGACAAGCTACACCACCTCCACCATAACCCGGCACACCGTGGACCAGAGGCGGCTCGGGGCATTCGAGAGGGAGACCGTGATCACCATGTCAGGGGACGACCACCCCCGGGCCTTCGTGCTGGACGAGTGCCAGAAGTGAGTGGCCATTGAGGGTCCAGCAAGCCCTCTCGGGACTCCACATGGTCCCAGTGGACATCACTCCACTGGGGAGGATGCTCTGGATCCCAGCACAGAGAGGATTGGATTCCCAGAGAGGAAAGACCATGTACCCCCTCCCCACAAATCCTTCAACACCCCAAAGCAGCTCCAGACCCCCTGTCCCACCCCCATCCATGGGGTGCCACATTCCCCAGCTGGCTGCAGCAGCCTCATTCACCCCCTTCCCACTCTTTTTATGTGGGAATCATGTCCCATCCATCCCCCAGTCTCTGGAAGCCCCCCACCCATGGAGGGATAGGCTGAGCCAGCCTGGACATGACTGAGCTGAGGCTCCAAAGGTATTGTGTGTCGCTCCTCTCCCAGCCTGATGTTCTGGACCAACTGGAATGAGCAGCACCCCAGCATCATGCGAGCCACCCTCTCTGGTGCCAATGTCCTCATCATCATCGACCAGGACATACGGACGCCCAATGGATTGGCCATCGATCACAAGGCTGAGAAGATTTACTTCTCTGATGCCACCCTGGACAAGATTGAGCGCTGTGAATACGACGGTTCTCATCGCTATGTGAGTCTGAGGCCAGTGAGATGGGGAGGAGAGTGTCCAAACTGGGGGTGGAGCGTGGTCAGAGGGAAGCACAGCTGCTGCTGAGGCTGGGGAGGTCAGGCATCCCACTGAGGAGGACACTCTGTGTTTGGGGGCTGTGGGGCTGCATTCCACAGTGGGTTCCTCCTGCTCCTGGTTTGTCTGTGTCCCTGGGAAGTGAGGATGTGGCTTCAAGCAGCACCAGAGGAGGTTCAGGTTGAACACAAGAAGGAGTTTCTTCCTGGAAAGGGTTGTTAAACATTGGAAGGGGCTGCCCAGGGAGATGGTGGAGTCACCGCACCCGGAGGTGTCCGAGGAACAACTGGACCTGGCACCGAGTGCTCTGGAGGGGGTTGGTCACAGGCTAGACTTGATATTGGAGGTCTTTTCCAACCTCAAGGATTCTGGGAAGTGTCCAAGGCCAGGTTGGACGGGGCTTGGAGCAACCCTGTTGTAGTGGAAGGTGTCCCTGCCCATGACAGGAGTGGGACTGGATGGGCTTTAAGATTCTTTCCCACCCAACCGATTCCACGATTCCGTGCCTGGCAGGTGATACTGAAGTCAGAGCCTGTGCACCCCTTTGGCCTGGCCGTGTATGGCGATTACATCTTCTGGACAGACTGGGTGCGCCGGGCCGTACAACGCGCCAACAAATATGTGGGCACCGACATGAAGCTGCTGCGCGTGGACATCCCCCAGCAGCCCATGGGCATTATTGCCGTGGCCAATGACACCGATAGCTGTGAGGACCCTCTGCTGTCACCACTGTGTCCCAACCCTCTGCCCCCACCCTGTCTGCAGGCCCGTGGCAGGGGAATCCATCCCACCATCCTTCCTGGGACTTTGGGAATCATCCCATTGTCCCTCCTGGCCCTTGGAGAACCCATCCCACTGTCCTTCCCGGCCCTCTGAGAATCCATCTCTGCATCCTTCCTGGCCCTTTGGGAACCCATCCCACTATCCTTCCTCACCCTTCGGGAATCATCTTACCATCCTTCCCAGCTTGTCATTGCTCCCTCGGGACCCTCACGCCAGAGTTGTCCTTCTCCAAACCCTGTGCAGAATGATGACAGAGGGAATTTGTCCTGTTCCTGCTCTTCCCAGGGAGGGAGAGCAGGAACAAAATCTGGGAAGACGGGGTGCCTCCAGCCCCTGTTCCACCCATAGCCCCATGGGAAGAGCCTGGGGAGGGATGTCTACCTTTTGCCCCAGCAGGGACGACAAGGAGCAGAGGCTACTGGGTCCATCCCTGGTGTGACCACTGTCCCTCTGTCCTAGGCGAGCTGTCCCCATGCCGGGTGAACAATGGTGGCTGCCAGGACCTGTGCCTGCTCACCCCCAAGGGCCACGTCAACTGTTCCTGCCGCGGGGAGCGGGTCCTGCAGGAGGATTTCACCTGCAAAGGTGAGGGGGGTGTGAGGGGCTGAGGAAGGGAGGAGGTGAGGCTGGTCTCAGCCTGGCAGAGTGGACATTCCCATGCTCTGTCCAGCCATGAATTCCACCTGCAACGTGGATGAGTTTGAGTGTGGGAACGGCGACTGCATCGACTTCAGCCGCACCTGCGACGGCGTCATGCACTGCAAGGACAAGTCAGACGAGAAGCAGTCCTACTGCAGTAAGGTTCTTCCTCTTGCTGTCTTGCATGCCACACATGCACCCTGCTCGAGCTGCCATCTCCACACAGAGAATCACAAAATGGTTTGGGTTGGAAGGGACCAAATCAGGGCTTCCCCTTCAAGGCAACCAAACACACGAGGCAGGTACCACTAAACAGCCTTGCAAGGTCTGTCCTTCATTAATTAGTGTTATAACCCCTTCAAATTTGCCACTAAAACTTAAAAGGATGGAGGTGAAAACTTAAGAGGATGGGAGATGACAGCATTCACAGCGCTCCACTAAATCAGTCCTTTTTCCTGTGCTCAAAATCATGGAATCGTGGTTTGGGTTGGGAGCGACCTTAAAGCTCATCTCATTCCACCCCCTGCCATGGGCAGGGACACCTTCCACTACCCCAGGCTGCTCCAAGCCCTGTCCAATCTGGCCTTGGACACTGCCAGGGTTGCTCAGCAAAAGGAGCCAGGACTCTGGGGTGTCCTTGCATGCCTCAGGTGCTCACAGTCCCTTCTGCCCTCCCGGAGCTGCACCCAGCCAGGCTTTAAGGTCTCCAGACCTTTTCCAGTGTTGGGGACAGGCTGGAGAGCAGGACACATGGAGCTGAGCCAGCGGGGTCTGCAGCACCCTCAAACACCAGCCCTCATTCCTCTGCAGGAGGGAGTGGGTTCCCTGATCCTGCTCTGGAGTTTATTCCCCTGCTGAAGGGTCCCCAAGGATCTGAGACCCTTGGGGGTGCCTGCCCTCCCTCTACTCACCTTCTCCTCTTCCTCTTCCTCCTCTTCCTCCCTGGCAGGCAGCCGCAAGTGCAAGAAGGGGTACCTGCACTGCATGAATGGGCGCTGTGTCGCCAGTCGCTACTGGTGCAATGGCGTGGATGACTGCGGGGACAACTCAGACGAGGTGCCCTGTAACAGTGAGTGTCTGCCTGGCACCTGGCCAGCCCCTACCGGCTCAGTCAGCTGCCTGGGACAGGGACAGCAGCTTCAGGAGCGAGTTACCGTCAGCTTGACAGGAGCAGAACAGAGCCAGGGCTTTACAGAGAGTCAAGGTCAAGCTTGTGCTGCTTTGTAAAAGCTCACAGACTGACAGCTGAGAGGAAAAACTCCTGGGCATGGGCATGGGCATGGGCATGCAGCACCCAGAGCCTCCCAACAAGAGTAATTTGACAGCCAGGAGGGGCACAGGGTGCAGTGTTACGACTCCTCATGGCTCCCAGGCATCCCCAAGGGCAGCGTCCCCGTAGGGCACTGCAGGTTGGGTCCACTCGGTTCCAAACTGACAGTGGTAGCTGGGAGCTTCTCAGAGTCCTGTCCAGGCCTGGTTGTGCCAGGGAGAGGGACTCAGGCTGCCAGGCACAGTGTGAGCCAGAAGGCACAGGGTCTCATCCGGAAGGGGATGGGGTCTGGGAGTGCTGAATTGGGCAACCCAGAGCTGCATGGGCAGTGTGGGGGTGTGGGTGCCCCTCTGCAGCCCCAGTGGGTGCCATAGTGTGGGTGTGCACGTGGGATCACTCCCCCCTGCCTCATCCACTGCGGGGGCTTCTTCCCTCTTGCAGAAACCAGCTGTGCTGCTACCGAGTTCCGCTGCCGAGATGGGAGCTGCATCGGGAATTCCAGCCGCTGCAACCAGTTCATTGACTGTGAGGATGCATCAGATGAAATGAACTGCAGTGAGTGCTCAGCTGCTGCCCCTGTCCCCTCCTAAGCTCTGGAGATGCTCCTGCCCTCAGTGCCAGTGGCAGGGACCTGGGTGTTTGGGATTTGTGCTGGATCGGGGAGGGAGGAGGGTCCTGCTTTGATCCCACAACCCTGGGGCACCCACTGGATGAGGCGACCCCAGCCCACCCCTGCAGCCCCACTGTGCCATGCTCATCACCCCACCACCCAGTGGATCCCTGCAGCTCTGGGCACTTGTGGGGCACATCTGGGTGTGTGTGGGGTGTGACGGGCTCCAGCAGTGGGGCAGGGGCTGGTGCCCCGCAGTGGGAACCAGACCGAGGGGCTCTGGCCATGGTTCCTGCTGTGTCACCGGGGCTCCTGTTGTGATTCCTCACAGCTGCCACCGACTGCAGTAGCTACTTCAAGCTGGGGGTGAAGGGCACCACGTTCCAAAAGTGTGAGCACACGTCCCTGTGCTACGCACCCAGCTGGGTATGCGATGGTGCCAACGACTGCGGCGATTATTCGGACGAGCGCAACTGCCCTGGTGAGAGCAGGAGAGCAGAGGGAGCTCTGGGGGCAGGGATACCCCTTTGGGGGCTGCTTGGCCTGTGGATGCTTTGTTTGCCCACTGGGACTGTTGTCCTCTGCCTGTGTGGGACCTCAGGGGGATTTGGGGGAGGAATCCTTCAGTTCTGGGCTGGGAGGAGGCCAGACTGTCTGTTGTGTCATCCTTGCTGATGTTTCCTTCACAAAATAGGTGGGAGGAAGCCCAAGTGTCCGTCCAACTACTTCGCGTGCCCGAGTGGGAGGTGCATCCCCATGACTTGGACCTGTGACAAGGAGGATGACTGCGAGAACGGCGAAGACGAGACCCACTGCAGTGAGCGGCAGGGTGGGGACAGTCAGGACTCGGACCGGGGCATGGGGTGGTGCTGGGGGGTGGGCAGGACCCTCTTCTCTCCCTGGCATCCCTTTGGAAGTACCAGACCCGGATTCTTCCCCCTCTGTGGTTTTACTCCACACTGTCGGGCTTTTAGCTGTGACCAGTATAAATGTCCTTGTGTGCTGGTTTGCTCAGCACGTGTACAAGTGTCTGTGGCCCTTTTGAATGTGGCCAGTTATGGCTCCCTTCAACTCCATATTTAGTTAAAACCTCCTGGAACAAGCCCCAAGCAGGGCTCAGGAGCTGAGGATCCTCCCCAACTCCAGGAGCAGGGAGTCCCACACCAGCCCTGTGGTGCCCATCACGACGAGCAGTACCCCCAACACCCTCTGGGCTCCTGGAGCCCAGCTGGCCCAGCCTAGCCCTGCTCTGCTGCCCTCTCCTCCCCGTATCAGCTCACTCTGACCCCCATCTCCTCGTCTCCTCCTCTCCCAGACAAGTTCTGCTACCCTGTACAGTTTGAGTGCAATAACCACCGCTGCATCTCCAAGCTCTGGGTGTGTGATGGGTCCGACGACTGCGGGGACGGCTCTGACGAGGACAGTCGCTGCCGTGAGTCTGCTCCAGCCCCTCTCCCCTATCTCAGTCCCTGCCTGCTCCATCACCATGTTCCTGCCTCTGCCCATCCCTTCTTCCACCCGTGCTCTTACTGCTTTACTGTACTCTGTACCTTGGGTCTCCCCAGAGCCTCCATCAATTGGGGTGACCAAACTCCATCCCGCTCCTCCCTTCCCCAGGGCTGACCACCTGCAGCTCAGGATCCTTCCAGTGCCCAGGCACCTACGTGTGTGTGCCGGAGCGCTGGCTCTGTGACGGGGACAAGGACTGTGCGGACGGGGCCGATGAGACTCTTGCTGCTGGCTGCTGTGAGTCCCTGAGGGCAGGGGGCTGGGGGAGGCAGGGGGCTGGCAGGGTCTGATGGTGTCCCTTTGCAGTGTACAACAACACCTGCGATGAGCGGGAGTTCATGTGCGGGAACCGGCAGTGCATCCCCAAGCACTTCGTCTGTGACCATGACGATGACTGCGGTGACGGCTCTGACGAATCCCCAGAGTGTGGTGGGTGTCTGTAGAACCCAGGGAGATTGACCTGGCAGCCACGCTGGGTCTCCTGGGCTTTGGAATGATACCCTGGGAAAGTCTTTGTCACCCCAGAGGGGTTTGGTGTGAGTGTAGTGAGAGGGAGCCCGGAGAGGCAGCAGAAGGGGATTGTTGGTGGAGAGCAGCCCCCCAGCCCTGATAGAGGGATCCAAAGCTGTGGAGAGATTCAACCCCACGGAGAGATCCGTGTGTGTGCAGAGCAGCGCTGTCCCAGGCCAGATGCCCTGTGGTGTCCCTGTTGCTCCCGGCAGCTCAGGGAGGTTTGGCTCCGCGGTGCTTCTCTCTCCGAGTGGCTCCACGGTGCCTCCGGAAGGCTCAGGAAGGTGGGATGCCGGCTGAGCCCATCACCCTCCCTCAGAGTATCCCACCTGTGGCCCCCACGAGTTCCGCTGTGCCAATGGCCGCTGCCTCAGCAACCGGCAGTGGGAATGTGATGGAGAGTTCGACTGCCATGACCACTCGGATGAGGCGCCCAAGAACACACGCTGCACCAGCCCAGGTACCTGCTGGCATCCTGGGGGAGTCCCGGGGAATAGTGGGGTCCCAGCCACCCCCCACTGACCACTGCCGTCCCCTCTCCACAGAGCACAAGTGCAACGACTCCTTCTTCCTCTGCAAGAATGGGAAGTGCATTCCTGAGGCGCTGCTCTGCGACAACAACAACGACTGTGCTGATGGCTCCGATGAGCTCAACTGCTTCATCAACGAGTGCCTCAACAAGAAGCTGAGTGGCTGCTCCCAGGAGTGTGAGGACCTCAAGATTGGGTACAAGGTAGGGGGCTGCGGGGTGGGGGCCTGGCTGCAGGGATCATGGAATTATGGAATACCCTGAGTTGGAAGGGACCCACAAAGATCATTGAGGTCCAACTCCTGGCCCTGTGCAGGATACCTCAACAATTCCACCCTGTGCCTGGGAGTGTTGTCCAAATGCTTCTGGAGCTCTGACAGCCTTGGGGCTGTGCCAGCCAACAGTGCCTGACCACCCTCTAGGGGAAGAACCTTTTCTTGATATCCAACCCAAACGTCCCCTGGCACAGCTCCAGCTGTTCACTCTCCTTCTTCCTCTGCAGACGTGATGGTTGTGTCTGTCCTGTGCCAGCTGGGCCGGGGATGTGACACAGGCGCTTCTGGCGCTATTTGTGCATCTCAGCTGTCCTTGCTGAGTCCGCATGTCCCACGGTGACACTTGTCACCTCCCAGCACCTGCCACCTCCCAGCGCACAGGCCTTGGAGGTGTCTGACAGCTCCGGGTTACTCCTGCAGTGCAGATGCCGTCCCGGCTTCCGGCTGAAGGACGATGGGAAGACGTGCATTGACATCGATGAGTGCTCCACCACCTACCCCTGCAGCCAGAAGTGCATCAACACCCTGGGCAGCTACAAGTGCCTCTGCACTGAGGGCTACAGGCTCAGACCTGACAACCCCACCAGCTGCAAGGCTGTCACAGGTGAGAGCCAGGTGTGGGTGCAGAGCCCAAGATGTTCCTGGTGACCGTGGGATGCTCCTGGTGCTGGAGTTGGTCACAGGGTGAAGTGTCTGCTCCCAGCCCATGAGGGAGTGGGGCAGGCAGGGTGGCAGGTCGGCAGGGTTCTGCCCAGTTTTCAGCAGTGCTTCTCTTGCCGCTTTTCCCTCTTTCCCCATGCAGATGAAGAACCCTTCCTCATCTTCGCCAACCGGTACTACCTGAGGAAGCTCAACCTGGATGGCTCCAACTACACTCTGCTCAAGCAGGTGCGGGGTGAGCTGGGAGCAGGAGGGACACCAGCCCCACATGGCTGGGATGTGGCGATGGAGTGGGCCCTGAAAGACACGGGAGCTGCCAGCCGAGGAGCTTGGGTTCTTAGCTTCCCAGGGAAATGGTAGATCCATCTAAATGGCTGGAGGTCACTGTGAGCAAGGAGCAGGCAGTGAGGCTGTGGGCTCTATAAAGCCCCCTCAGAGCCCATGGCAGCCGCTGAGGCTGCTGCAACCCTTCTCCCTCCTTCCCAGGGGCTGAACAATGCCGTGGCTCTGGATTTTGACTACCGGGAGCAGATGATCTACTGGACGGATGTCACCACGCAGGGTAGCATGATCCGCCGCATGCACATCAATGGCAGCAACGTCCAGGTGAGGGGATAGAGCAGCCCCTGGGACACCCCTGGGCTGGGCAGCCGGGCCTCACTCACCCCCTGCCCTGCTGTGGGGTCATCACTGGGTTCTGAAAATCAGCCCTGGTTGCTGTGGAATGTTTTGCAGCCCTATCCCAAGCAGGGGTGGGCTCCACACTGCCCTGAAGTGCGGGACAGGGAAGGTTGGGGCAAGAGTCATGGAATCATTGGAATGATTTGGGTTGGAAGGAATCCTAAGGTTCATCCAGTTTTACCCCCGTGCCATGGACAGGGACACCTTCCACTATCCCAGGGTGCTCTAAGCCCTGTCCAACCTGGCCTTGGACACTTCCAGGGATGAGGCAGCCACAGCTTCTCTGGGGACCCTGTACCAGGGCCTCTCCACCCTTAAAGGGAGGAATTTCTTCCCAATATCTAATCTAAACCCAAGAGGGGAGTGAGGAAGGAGTTCTGGGCTGGGAAGGGGGGTGTTGTCACCCCTGAGAGGTCATTGGTTCTCCCTACTCAGCCCCATCATCTCTGATTCCTCCTGGCAGGTTCTTCACCGCACAGGGCTCAGCAATCCCGACGGGCTGGCTGTGGACTGGGTGGGAGGAAACCTGTACTGGTGTGACAAGGGTCGGGACACCATTGAGGTGTCGAAGCTCAATGGCGCGTACCGCACCGTGCTGGTCAACTCGGGCCTGCGTGAGCCCCGCGCGTTGGTGGTGGATGTGCAGAATGGGTGAGAGCCTGGGGGACATGGACCTTCCCCTCTGCGCTGGTGAGGGGGCTGTGGTCATCTTGCCATAGTCCCAGAGGCTGGGAGATGGGATGAAGCCTTCCCTTCTGGCCCATGGGACACCAGGATGCTTCTCCCTACCCTATGTCCACACACCTCCATTTATCACAGAGTCATGGGGTGGTTTGGAATGGAAGGGACCTTAAAGACCATGGCATGTCAGGCCATGGGCAGGGATACCTTCCACCAGCCCAGGTTGCTCCAAGCCCTGTCCAACCTTGGACACTTCCGGGAATGAGGCAGCCGCAGCTTCTCTGGGCACCCTGTGCCAGGGCCTCACCGCTCTAACAGGGAGAAATTTCCATGATTTCTGACTCAGCCTCTCCCGGCTCTTCTGTTTCATCCCCAGCTACCTCTACTGGACAGACTGGGGGGACCACTCGCTGATTGGGAAGATTGGCATGGATGGCACCAACCGCAGTGTCATCGTGGACACAAAGATCACTTGGCCCAATGGCCTCACCCTGGACTACATCAACAGCCGGATCTACTGGGCCGATGCCCGCGAGGACTACATCGAGTTCGCCAGCCTGGACGGCTCCAACCGGCACACGGGTGAGAGCATGGGACTCCCACAGTGCCAGGAGGCCTTGGGGAAGTCCAGGCTGTGGGTCAGGTGTGGGAGTCAGGGCTGCTGGGGACAGTCCCCAGCTCTGGCCACTCCTCTGTGACCAGGGAAGTGGCTGCTTCCTTGTGGGAGAGGGGACGTGGGACAGCCTCTCATTGAATGCCCACTCCTCTCACAGTGCTGAGCCAGGACATCCCACACATCTTTGCACTCACCCTCTTCGAGGATTTCATCTACTGGACTGACTGGGAGACCAAGTCCATCAACCGGGCCCACAAGACGACAGGAGCCAACAAGACGCTGCTGATCAGCACCTTGCACCGGCCCATGGACATCCACATCTACCACCCCTACCGCCAGCCCGATGGTGAGTGGGGCCTGGGGGTCCTGGTGCTGGGGAACCACCCTGGGAAAGGGACGTGGTGGGACACCAGGTTGGACAGGGGTAGCAGGAGCAGGGTTACAATGGTATTGCTGCTCCTGTGCCACCCTGAGGGTTCCTGGCTGGGTCTGATTGGCCATTGTCCCCTTGTTCTTCCCAGTTCCCAACCATCCCTGCAAGACCAACAATGGCGGCTGCAGCAACCTCTGCCTGCTCTCGCCAGGTGGGGGGCACAAGTGTGCCTGTCCCACCAACTTCTACCTGGGCAGTGACGGCAAAACCTGTGTGTCCAACTGCACAGCCAGCCAGGTAACCCTACCGGCCTGTCCGTGCCTGTCCCTGCCCGTCCCTGCCTGTCCCTGCCTGTCTGGATACTCCTGTGCCCATGTCCCTCCTGCTGTGGTCTTCCAGGGGTGCTGGGGTGCAGCAGGGTCTTCTGTGGGTGCAGGCAGCACCTTCCTCCTGTGGCACTTCACGTTTGGGGGTGTCCAGGGAAGCCAGAGATCCTCCAGCTCTGGAATGTTCTTCTGCCCCACTCCTCAAACCTGAGGGCCTGGGTGGGTTAAAGGCTTTGCTCCAGGTCAGGAGTTGGGGTTACCTGGAGGGGACAGCACAGGATAAGTGCGCTTGGCTGATTGGGCTCACTGCAGATGAAACCTTTTGGGATCCCCCCGTCCCCATCCTGAACCATCCCACGAACCCCTCTCTCCTTCAGTTTGTCTGCAAGAACGACAAGTGCATCCCTTTCTGGTGGAAATGCGACACCGAGGACGACTGTGGGGACCGGTCAGATGAGCCAGAGGACTGCCGTGAGTGCCAGGGAGTGACACAGCCCCCCGTGTCCCAGCACCCCTTGGCTGTTGGGATAGCCCCGTGGAGGGGAGGGTCCCCTCAATAATGGGGTTCAGGGAGCAGTGGGACACAGCTCTGCCTGTGTCAGGATTGGCCCGTGGAGCAGTGCCAGAGCCTGGAGTTGGGTGCTGGCTCCCTGCTAAGGACCCCAGAGGGGTTGGACGGGGGTTGGAGCTTGAGGTTTGCCCTAAAAATGTTCCTCAGAGCAAACCTGTGACCCTGTGTTACCCCACAGCTGAGTTCAAGTGCAGGCCGGGGCAGTTCCAGTGCTCCACAGGAATCTGCACCAACCCCGCCTTCATTTGTGACGGAGACAACGACTGCCAGGACAACTCAGACGAGGCCAACTGTGGTAGGTTCCCTGTGTCCGCTCGTGACCCCTAGGCCCCACAGCGTGGAGCTGCTGCCTGTCACCCCCTGACTGTGTCACCTCCCCAGACATCCACGTTTGCCTGCCCAGCCAGTTCAAGTGCACCAACACCAACCGCTGCATCCCTGGCATCTTCCGCTGCAACGGGCAGGACAACTGTGGGGACGGCGAGGATGAGAAGGACTGTCGTGAGTGGGGGCTCAGAGTGTTGGGTGGGAGTGAGCGTGGGCCTGGCTGAGGGGCTCAGGTCTCTGTCTTGGGGTGTTTGGCTCCCTGGGGTGTTAGGGGGCTTTCCCCTGTTCTCCACAGAGCCTCTGTCCCTGTCGCCCCCTGTCCCTACAGATGCTGCTGTTTCCCAATGGAAGTGAAATCCTTAAATCCCTTGAAGTGGATTTGGGCTGAGCCTGTTGCCCAGCTGAGGGATCTGGTGGCCTCTGCCCTGATCCTCCATAGCTGGGAGTCTTCTGGGCCTATCAGTGGCTCTGCTCCATCCCCTCTACTGAGCACACCAGACCCTTGTGATTCCTGGAGCATCCACACACCTCTCCACCCCATGGCTGCTTTTTGGGGGAGGGGTCACTGGCAGCCCCCTGCTTGCCCTGCTGCCCCTCCTGACACCCCTTCTCCCTCCTGCAGCGGAGGTGACCTGTGCCCCCAACCAGTTCCAGTGTGCCATCACCAAGCGCTGCATCCCCCGTGTCTGGGTCTGTGACCGTGACAACGACTGCGTGGATGGCTCCGATGAACCTGCCAACTGCAGTAAGGGGCCTGCGTGGAGAGGGGGCCTGGCCACCTGTGAAAGGGGGCCTCACTGCCACCAGTCACTTCTGTGTGCCAGTGGGGTGGCAGCTCCCTGCTCAGTCCCTCCCTGATCCCTCCTTGGTCCCTGCTCAGTCTCTGCTCAGTTCCTGCTCAGTCCTACCTTGGTCCCTCCTCATTCACTGCTCGGTGCCTACTCAGTTCTACCTCGGTCCCTCCTCAGTCCCTGCTCAGTCCCTGTGGGCAGTGGGTGATGGTGTTGATGACTCTGCCTGAATCTGTCCTGCTGGGATCCTCCTCCCCCTGACTTCTTCCTGGAGAATTGTTTGGAAGGGAGGGGGATCTCACTCAGCTCCAGGATGTTCATCAGCCCTGCAGAGAACAACACATGCCTGACCAGTGCTGATCCCTGCCCTGTATCTGTGTCACTTTGTCCCCTCCAGCCCAAATGACCTGCGGTGTGGACGAGTTCCGGTGCAAGGACTCGGGCCGGTGCATCCCAGCACGCTGGAAGTGTGATGGGGAGGACGACTGCGGGGATGGATCTGATGAGCCCAAAGAGGAATGCGGTGAGCAGCAGCTGCAGGGACGAGCCAGCGTCATCTTGTGACCCCATTCCCCGAGGGACAGGCTGGCCTGGCAATGGCTGTCTCCTCTGGGGTGCCCCAGGAGTTGCAGCTGCACCTTTTCTGAGTGGCGTGGACAGAGCTGGGTCAGAGGGAGGTGCAGGACAGTGCTGACCCTTGTCCTTGTCCCCGTCCTGTCCCCTTGTTAGGGCAGTGCTGACCCATATCCCTGTCTCATCTGTCCCCTCATGCAGTGCACTGCTGACACCATCCCTCAGCATCTGTGCTGTCAGGTGGGGCAGTGGCTGACCCCTGTCCCTGTCCTGTCCCTCCACCCAGCACAGTGCTCACACCTGTCCCTGTCCCATACTTCACCTCGTTAAGGACAGGGCTGACTCCTGGCCCTGTTCCCGTCCTGTTCCCTTGTGCAGGGCAGTGCTGACCCCTGTCCCTGTCCTGTCCCTCCCCTCGTACAGGGCAGTGCTGATCCCTGTCCCATCCATGCCTTCGTTTGGGGCAGTGCTGACCCCTGTCCCTGTCCCGTGCTGTCCCTCCCAGACGAGCGCACCTGTGAGCCGTACCAGTTCCGCTGCAAGAACAATCGCTGCGTGCCGGGCCGCTGGCAGTGCGACTACGACAACGACTGCGGGGACAACTCGGATGAGGAGAGCTGCAGTACGTGCCATCCCCGAGCCTTTGCTGTCCCTGGAGTGGAGCTGTGGAGAGGGGGGAGGTTTGAGCCCCCCCAGCCCATCTCCTGCTGCCGGTGGTTGCGGCGATGGGGGAGTGTCAGGCTGGTGGCCAGGAGAGCCACTGTGTCCCCTGACACCCCTGACTCCAGGGGTCTGGAGACCCTGGCCCTGCAGAGGGGAGGCTGTGCTAAGGAGGCATTCCAAGGGTGATGGGTGACAGGGAGGAAGTGACCCCAACACCCTCCTTGCTGCAGCGTGAGTCACCTGAGGGCACCTCATCCTGCTTTGCCACCAAGCATCACCCCGTGTGTCACCCCCTGCCTGGCAGTGACACCTGGGATGGTGGTGGGGACACAAAGAGCTGTCAGGAGGGACCTGGGTCACAGCCCCGGGCCTGGGCCAGCGTGTGGAGAGGTGGCCGATCCCCAGAGCCAGGGCAGAGAGTCCAGTGCTGCCCTTCATGAGCTCCTGCTTGTGTGCCAGCACCAGCCCCACTGAGCAACCAAGGAACATGAGTGTCCTCAGGGATAAGAGCATTCCCAGGGTTCCACTGGGACTGTGTCCTTCTGGAGGGGTTCAGGTTGCCTGTGGGATGGCACCAGGGTCTGCTGCCACACCCTCTCCTACTCCGCAGTGCCCACCGGGTCCCTCTGTCTCCTTGCAGCTCTTTAGGGTGCAGCTTTTGTTTTCTTTTCTGTTGATTTTCCGTTGTGTTTTTGAGTTTGTGCCATTTCACTTCATCTTATGTTTTTCTCCATTTTCACACTGTCGTTATGGGGCGCTCAGAGGTAGGTTGCTGCCAAAATCTTTTAATTCCATGTACAGTCTCTCTAAATTCAATGAAGACCATAACTTCTAGGTGAGGGTAGACGGGTCAGGACTGGACAATCCAGGTGGATTTACTGAGCATCAGCACCAGCATCTCCCTCCACGGAGCTGCAGCCAGGAGGGTCCGACCCGGCTGCTCTGCAGGGCCCATGCATGGCTTGGACTTGGCTCCAAAACCCATCCCCACCTTGACTCTCCCTGCTCAAGCTGAACACCCCATGTCCCCTTCTTCCCCCACTGTCCTGTGCCGTGACCTGAGGGTCCGTGTGCCCCAACACCCTGGGGCTGTGGGGAAGGGCAGGGTGCGAGAGCCATCCTGGGTGGGCAGCTGTGCCACGTGCCATCCATCTGGATTTGGCACTGGCTGTGCCAAGTGAGGGGGGTGTCTGTCCTCTTGCACTGTGACATGGGACAGGGATGAGGCTCTGCCATGGCACCGCTGCAGGTCCTCCTGCCTGGGGGGCAGCCGGTGTGGGCAGCTGGTGGGGCTGCTGCTGCTTTATGGAGAGTGAGGGACCTGGGGGACAGCCAGGCTGTGTGGCCACGGTGCCCCCCAAATCCCTCTCAGGGAGCTGGGACCCCTGGAGTAGGGTGGGGATGGGCTGGGAGGTGGTACCAGCCGTGCCGCTCTAGCAGCTCCATCGGCTCTGCCTGTACCCGCCTGTCCCCAATGCCACCGGCCGTGTGTCCATGTCAGCCTGTGCTCCCCCAGCTGTTGGCCAGGGACACCGCCTGCCCTTGCAGCCTTGTTGTCCCCACACTCAGGGGACATGCTGTATTCTCTGTCCCCAGCACCCCGGCCCTGCTCCGAGAGTGAGTTCTCGTGTGCCAACGGCCGCTGCATCGCGGGCAGGTGGAAGTGTGACGGGGACCATGACTGTGCCGACGGCTCTGATGAGGTACGGCACCAGCAAGGGAGTGGGACAAGGACACATCCCCCCCTCTGCCCCTGCCCACGGCCCTGCGGCTCGGAGCCTGCATCCAGAGATAGGACGGGGGCTGCCATGGCCACCCTGTCCCTGCTGACTGTGTCCCTTGCCCATCCCCTGCAGAAAGACTGCACCCCCCGCTGTGAGTTTGACCAGTTCCAGTGCAAGAATGGGCACTGCATCCCCATGCGCTGGCGCTGCGACGCTGACGCCGACTGCATGGATGGCACCGACGAAGAGAACTGCGGCACTGGGGGTAATGACAGAGCTGCGTGTCCACTCGGGGCTGGTTGTGTTGCCCCCTCCCTGCCCTCGTGTCACCTGTGTCCCCACTGTGGGTGGGAGCACTCCCCTCTGTGTGTGTCCACCCGTCTCTGCCCCACCCTTGAGCATTCCCGGACATGTATCTGAACCCTGGAAACCCGCCAGCCCTGGAGATGCCTTGTCCATGCTGGGAATTGGAATTGTGGCCCCAGGCCAGGGTTTTGACACCAAGGCAGCATGAGCTGACATGTCCCCATCCCACGTTGTCACAGTTCGCACATGTCCCCTGGATGAGTTCCAGTGCAACAACACCCTGTGCAAGCCCCTGGCCTGGAAGTGCGACGGGGAGGATGATTGTGGGGACAACTCAGATGAGAATCCTGAGGAGTGTTGTGAGTGACACTGCGGTGCCTCTGCCCCGAGCCCTCCCATACCCTGGGATGGGGGGACAGTCCCGGGGCTTGGGCACCACTGCAGGGACTGGAGAGGTCTGGCGGGGACCTCTGGCAGCTCCACTTGGGAGTGGCTGGTGGGGCCTAGGGGCTGGAGGTGGCTCTGGTTGAGGGAAAGGAGTTGCAGAGGGGCTGAGCAGGGCGAGGGGCTAGCGGTGGGGAGGGTGCTGGGGGGCCAGGCCTGGGCAAGGAAAGGGCTCACAGCAGCCGGGCGACTGTCTTTGCTTCAGTCTCTTTGCTGCAGCCTCCGGAGCCCGCTCGCCCACGTGGGACAGCCCTCTCTGGAGAGCGGGCAGAGGCTGAGCAGCAGCTTGTGACAAGTGTGACAGCCTGGCTCCGGCGTCTCCTTTCACCGTCACCGTTTGTTTCTGTTTGCTGGTGCAGTGAAATTCCAGTGTCCCCCCAACAGACCGTTCCGCTGCAAGAACGACCGGGTATGTCTGTGGATTGGTCGACAGTGCGACGGGATTGACAACTGTGGAGATAACACGGATGAGAAGGACTGTGGTGAGTGGGGCCACCAGCGGGCACAGCCCTGTGGCCAGGGTGGCAGCTCACCAGGTCACCATGGTCCTTGGGATGGTCCTCCCAGAGCCTGGGGTTCAGCTCAGGTGTTGGGGTTGGCTTTGCCCAGTTTTTCCTCCCAAAAGGAAGGTCCCAAGTCCTTGTCTGCCCCCAGAGGGTCCCATGGGGATGGGTGCCCGGGACATGGGGGTCACAGCTGCTGCCCCTCACCCGCAGAGTCACCTACGGCCAAGCCCAAGAGCTGCAGCCAGGACAAGAACGAGTTCCTATGTGGGAACAAGAAGTGCATCAGCGCCAACCTCCGCTGCAACTTCTTCGATGACTGTGGAGACGGCTCTGATGAGGAATCCTGCTCCCGTGGTGGGTGGGGAGCCGGGGGCCAGGTGGGCGCTGGGGAACTCACTGTGACACGTGTGTGATGGCACATCCCACCGCAGAGCACAAGTCATACGACTGCATGACCAACACCACCATGTGTGGGGACGAGGCCCAGTGTGTTCAGTCCCAGTCCACCTCATACTGCACCTGCCGTAGAGGCTTCCAGAAGATGCCGGACAAGAATTTCTGCCAAGGTACTTCCCACTGCTGCTGGAGAGGGCTCGGGATTGGGCTGTTGGGTTTGGCATTGGTTTTTGCCAGTGGGAGGAGATTTCACAGCTGGTGTGGGGATGGGGCAGCAGGAATGGTGTCCTTGGGGCAGAGTTGGAGTCCGTGGGGGCACCCTCCGGGTCTCCTCCTGATCCCAGCTCCCACTGCCCAGACATCAACGAGTGCCTGCGCTTTGGGACCTGCTCCCAGCTCTGCAACAACACCAAGGGCTCCTACATCTGCAGCTGCGCCAAGAACTTCATGAAGACGGACAACATGTGCAAGGCAGAAGGTCAGGAGGGAACAGGAACCCACAGGGGTTCTGTGTGTGCCCAGAACACCCCCATGTGCCCTGGAGCTCAGGCAGGAATGCTTTGCTCTTCCCTCCAACCCCCTGCAGCTCTGCCCACCCTTCTGGCACTGCCAGTGCCGTCAGTCTGTCTGTCGCAGGCAGAGCGAGCCCCAAGGCGATGACGAGCTCCCAGTGACTCTGTTCCTGTCCCACTGGGGAACTGAGCTGAGGCCCCGCTCCTGACTCAGCCCTGACTCCTGGCTGAGCCCCTGTTCACAGCTGAGCCCCACTCCTGGTCCAGCCCATGCCAACCTCTCCTCCTCCTCCTCCTCTGCAGGCTCCGAGCACCAGATCCTCTACATCGCAGATGACAACAAGATCCGGAGCATGTACCCCTTCAACCCCAACTCGGCCTACGAGCCAGCCTTCCAGGGCGATGAGAATGTGCGCATTGACGCCATGGACATCTATGTCAAGGGCAACAAGATCTACTGGACCAACTGGCACACGGGCAGGATCTCGTACCGGGAGCTGCCCGCCTCCTCCTCTGCCTCCACTGCCTCCAACCGCAACCGGCGCCAGATCGACGGTGGCGTCACCCACCTGAACGTGAGCGAGCTCTGCCGGGGCATGGTGGGAGTGAGAGGGATGGGCTGATGGTGTCTTCCCCTCTCACCTGTCCCCACTCTGCCCCGCACAGATCTCAGGGCTGAAGATGCCACGGGGAATTGCCATTGATTGGGTGGCTGGGAACATCTACTGGACGGACTCAGGGCGGGATGTCATCGAGGTGGCACAGATGAAGGGCGAGAACCGCAAGACACTGATTTCAGGGATGATCGATGAGCCCCACGCCATTGTGGTTGACCCACTGCGGGGGTGAGAGGCTTGAGCCTTTGTCCCAACCTTCTGCCCAGCCCTCACCCACTTCCCTCAACACAAGCCCACCCATGGTGGCAGCTACCCATGTCCCAGTGTCACTCTCCGTGTCTGCTCGAGTTGTCCCAGAGTTACCTGGTGACTCCACAATGCCGTAGGGACAACACTGGAGGGTTTCTCCTCTAACTGGCCATTGGGCTGTCCTGTTCCCCTGGGAATGAGCTGCCTGTGTCCTTACAGAACAATGTACTGGTCAGACTGGGGCAATCATCCCAAGATCGAGACAGCCGCCATGGATGGGACGCTGCGGGAGACCCTGGTGCAGGACAACATCCAGTGGCCAACAGGTGAGAGAGACGGGTTACAGGAGGAGCATGAGGTGGGCAAAAGGCATGATGGGCATATGTGCAACCATTTGTGTTGGGGAGGGTTGTTCTGGGGGCTCAGAGCCCCATGGCAGAAGGATGTAGGGGTGGTGGTGGGGCTGCTCTGTGGGTCAGTTGGTCAGGAGGAGCTTGTGGTGGACTGGGGCTCACTGGGGGCTGTGTTCCCTCAGGCCTGGCTGTGGACTACCACAATGAGAGGCTGTACTGGGCTGACGCCAAGCTCTCCGTCATCGGCAGCATCCGACTCAACGGCACTGACCCCGTTGTGGCCATCGACAACAAGAAGGGTAAGAGGTGCCCCGTGGGGGTCCCCAGCCTCAGACCCACCCCAAATCCCTCCCTCCACATGTACCCTCCTGGCTTCTCCAGGGCTGAGCCACCCGTTTAGTATTGACATCTTCGAGGACTACATCTATGGTGTCACCTACATCAACAATCGCATCTTCAAGATTCACAAGTTTGGGCACAAGGCTGTCACCAACCTGACATCTGGCCTCAACCATGCCACTGATGTCGTGCTCTACCACCAGTACAAGCAGCCGGAGGGTGCGTGCAGGCCTGGGATCCCCACCCTCCTCATGGGGAGGATGGAGGTGCCAGGGCCTGATATCTGATGTGAGGTGCCCAGAGGGTGAGGGAAGTGTTGGCAGAGCTTGGGAAGAGGGGACTCAGCCCTGCCAGCTCCCTGTCCAAAGTTGGGGTGTCTGGGTGGGCAGAGCAGGGGGGTGGTGGGGTGGTTTAGTGCAGTCCAGCTGCAGTGGTGAGTGGTCAGCCGGTGACCTCGGGGCATGGGGGAGACAGCACAGGGCCACAGGGGCTTATGTCAAAGGTGTTGTGGAGCAAGAAGGGCTGTGGGTCACCGTGCTGTCACCACCCCGCCATCCTCTCCCTGCTGTCCTCACCACCCTGTGCCCTCCCCTCCCACAGTGACCAACCCTTGTGACCGCAAGAAGTGCGAGTGGCTCTGTCTGCTCAGCCCCAGTGGCCCCGTGTGCACCTGCCCCAATGGCAAACGCCTGGACAATGGCACCTGCGTGGTCATACCCTCGCCCACCGTGTCCCCCATCGGTAGGTGACACTGGAGGAGGAGAGGATGAGGATGATGTTGGGTCCCGCCAGTGTGGTCCTGCTCACCTCCATCCCTCCCTCGCAGTGCCCACCACCGACACGTGTGACCTTGTGTGCCTGAATGGCGGCAGCTGCTTCCTCAACGCCCGCAAACAGGCCAAGTGCCGCTGCCAGCCACGCTACAATGGGGACAAGTGCCAGATCGACCAGTGCTGGGACTACTGCCAGAACGGGGGCACCTGCGCCGCCTCGCCCTCAGGTGAGCCGAGGGGTCATAGCCAGTCCTGGGTGGACGGACAGACAGGTGGGCACGGAGCTAACGGGTCTTACCCTTAGGAATGCCGACCTGCCGCTGCCCCACCGGCTTCACCGGGCCCCGGTGCAACCAACAGGTGTGCACGGACTATTGCCAGCACAATGGCAGCTGCACCGTCAACCAGGGCAACCAGCCCACCTGCCGCTGCCTGCCTACCTTCATCGGGGACCGCTGCCAGTACCGTGAGTGCCACCTGCCACGCTGCGGGCTGGGGACAGCACTGGGGACATCGGGAGAATGAGTGTCCCTCACCTGGGGATGTCTGGGGACAGCAGCGAGGGATTGGAAGGATGGATGTCCCTCTCCTGAGGGTGTTTGGCGACAGCAATGGGGGCATCAGGAGGATGGGTGTCCTTCACCTGGGGATATCTGGGGGCCTCTGGGGACTGTGCTAGAGGGACTGGGCTCCCAAGCCCCCTCTTTTGAAGGATGCTGTGTAGGAATCCCTGGAGACAGCATCAGGGGCTCCCAGGTCCCACTCTTTTGGGGGTACTTGGGGACATCTGGGAATAGCACCTGTGGGATTGGATTCCCAGGTCCCCCGCTTTTGAAGGATGCTGTGTGGGGAGTGTGGTGCTCCATGGGGGACTGGGGCAACTCCCTGGAGGGGTGGGTGGGGGACTGCCCACCCTGACTCCCCTCATCCCCCACAGGGCAGTGCTTTGACTATTGTGAGAATGACGGTGTGTGCCAGATGACAGCCAGCGGTGCCAAGCAGTGCCGCTGCCCCCCTCAGTTCGAGGGTGCCCAGTGCCAGGAGAACAAGTGCTCTCGCTGCCAGGAGGGCAAGTGCAGCATCAACAAACAGAGCGGGGAGGTGTCCTGCATGTAGGTGCTGGGAATGTCCACCTGGAGGGAGGAAAAGGGGTGGTGGGCACAGGTGGATCAGCCAGAGCTGGATCAGTAATTCAGGGCAGATAAACCCAGGGGACCTGGTGGTCCTGGGAGGAGGAGACGGAGGTGTCAAGCTGTCTCCCAAAGCCCATCCTGGTGTCCCAGCCATGGGTGCAGTGCAGCTGAGCTGTGTGGATGGGATGAGCCAACAGCCAAATCGCGGGGGCTGGGGGGAGCACAGAACATCCAGGGGGTCACAGGGCAGCCGGGGGTACCCATGGGGTTGATCCTCTGTGCCCCACAGCTGCCCTGATGGGAAGATAGCACCGAGCTGCCTGACCTGTGACAACTACTGCCTGCACGGTGGGACCTGCTCCATAGGCGACAAGACACAGCTTCCCGAATGCCTGTAAGAGAGTGGGGACCGGGGGGCACAGGGGGGACAGATGGGCTGTTTGCCTCCCAAGATGTCGCTGACACACCCCGATTTGTGTACCCCCGCCCCACCTTGACCCCAGGTCTGTGCCCACCTCTCCCTCCCTCCCTGCATGGCCCTGCCCCTCTAATCCCAGTGCTTTCCCTACACTCCCAGGTGTCCCACGGGGATGACGGGCACGCGCTGTGAGGATTTCATCGTGGGCGAGCAGCAGAGCAGCCGTAAGTGGGGGGCAGTGTGTGACCCCCCCGCCATGCTGTGCCACACCTGGGGGGTCATCGTTGGTGATTCAGGTGCTCCTGTGTGGGTCCTGAACCCCATTTTGGGGTGGACGGGGGACAGGACCAACCCAGGCTGCTGGACCCAGGGTGGGGGCATGTGAGCCCTTCCCCCCCCCCCCTTCAGGTTCTGACTGTTCCTGTGCCCTCCTCCCACAGGAACAGCCTCCATCGTCATCCCCATCCTGCTGCTCCTCATCCTCCTCACCGTGGTGGCTTTTGTTTGGTACAAGTGGAGAATTAAAGGGTGAGTCTGGTGAGATGGATGGGATGGGAGCTGTCCCTGCTGAGTGTGAAAGCCTTGAGGGTGGGGGGTGGCTGGGGGATATCACTGGCACTGACCCTCTGCCTCCCCACCTCAGTGCGAAGGGCTTCCAGCACCAGCGGATGACGAATGGTGCCATGAACGTGGAGATCGGCAATCCCACCTACAAGATGTATGAGGGGGAGCCCGACGATGACGTGGGGGAGCTGCTGGATGCCGACTTTGCCCTGGATCCTGACAAGGTGAGGAGCCATTGGCTGTGTGGGGTCTTGCCCAAAGTGGAGGGTGTGGGAGAGGCCATGCTGGGGAGGGGGGCACATTGCTGCAGCTGTCAGGGCTCTCTGTGCAGCGGTCCTGGGGGAGGCTCTGAGGGGCTGAATAGGCTTTGGGGCTGATGTGGCTCAGAGGGTCTCAAAGGCTTCAGGGCCAGGGGGCTCCGAGAGGTTGCAAAGGCTTTGAGGGATCACAAAGCTTTGGGGCTTGGTGGGCTCCAAAGGTTTGCAAATTTTTTGGTTCTAGGGGCTGGGGGGAATTCTGAAGGTTCACAAAGACTTTGGGGCTGAGGATGCTCTGCGGGAGGCTCCAAAGGCTCACAAAGGTTTTGTGGCTGGAGAAGAGGGGTACTCCAAGGGGCTGCAAAGGCTTCAGGGCTTGGAGGTGTCTGAGGGATTGCAAAGGCTTTGGAGCTGGGGGCTTCTGAGGGGCTGCAAAGGCTTCTGGACTGGGGTGCTCTGAGGGATCACAAAGGTTTTGGGGCTGGAGGCTGCAGGTGGGGCCAGCAGGGCTGTCCCGAGAGGAGGTCACAGCTGGTGGGGGCTCTCACCAAGTCACCCCAGGGTGGGGAACACCTCTGGGGACAGCAGTTCTAGGCAGGGGAGATGTCCGTGCCCCCTCCCACCTGCTCCCGCCTCTCTGCAGCCCACCAACTTCACCAATCCGGTTTATGCCACGCTGTACATGGGTGCCCACAACAGCCGCAACTCCCTGGCCAGCACAGACGAGAAGCGGGAGCTGCTGGCGCGGGGGGATGACGACCTGGCAGACCCCCTGGCATAGGGAGGTGGGGCCGAGGGGCTGCGGGGCCGCGATGCCCGGGCCCAGCACAGCCCCCACCGCAGGGGCGGGTGGGGGTTGGGGGGGCCACGAGCCGCTGTATAAATGTACAAATGAAGGATTATTACTTTTCTATGTGAGCAGTATTATTACCTGTATATTCCCCGGTCCCAGGCCTTGGCGTCTTCATTGCCAGACCCGGCTTTGGTTTATTTTCAATCTCTTTACGTTGGGCCCCTCCTCCCTTCCCCTCCCTCCCCTTCCCTCCCCTTCACCCCACCTCCTGCCCCCAGGACAGGCC
>VZRN01006471.1:0-29610 GCA_013397935.1 Dasyornis broadbenti
ATCCCAAAGCTGAGAGATACAGGCTACATTTGCGTTATAAAGAGAAACACATTACCCAGAACCAGTTTTATCTAAGTGAGAGGCAAGCAGGAGGGTGGCACTCCCGCTTGCCCTCTTTCCACCAGTTAGGAAAAATTATACCCTGCGTCAACACCACCACCAACTTGTCCCTGGGCTGGACAAAATGCAGTGATGCAAAGTGGCCAACGGCAGAATTGGGTGAGACTGACAACTGCCCAGCCTCAAAGCAGGCAAAAATCCTAGGATAGTTTTTTGGTGGTGTTTTTGTTTGGTTTTGGTAATTTTTTTTTGTTTGTTTTTTGTTTCTTTTGGGGTTTTTTTTGTGGCAGCAGTGCTAGCTCAGAACATTCCTGTAGAATTAATTTTGAAAATATGGTCTGCTTCTATTTACTTATAAAGTTAACCTGCTTCATATCACTTGGATTGGAGCAGCAAAATAGAGTAGTCTATTTCACTTAAATTTCCTACCAGTTTTATTTCTATTTCTCATCTCAAGCTCCACATCAGCCTCACCTATAGCTTCCACCTACAGCCCTTGAGGGCCACAGCAGCCAAAAGGTGTTCAGGATGAAACCCACCCATTTATTAAAATCACACTTTATTAAAATAAATATTAGGTATCTGTATAAACCCATTTAAAATACAATCTCCAAGGAATTGCTTACAAATTGTTAACAGTTATAACTGGACAGACAAGCACAAAATAATCACAACGAAACCTCATCACAGCAGTTAGGATGTTCATCATCCATAGTCAAAACTTCTGATCCCCTCAGTCAGGCTTTTGTTGATTCCGCAAAAAGTGGTTTGTATCTATTTCATATTCTTATTTTCCCCATAGCTATCAGCCAGTTAATTATCCATAGTCTGTATTCTTGCATTCATTTCATTGCTATGTGAAGCCAAACACCACAGCATTTTATGGCACTGCATCTTAGTAGGTGGCTTTGTATAGCATGAAGGTAAGTACACATAGTGGTTTTAAGTGTTTTCTGTCTGGATGTCATTTCCCTGTATCCACCAGCATCAAATGCTGTGAGGAGGAGACCAGCGTTGGAGGTTCACCAGGTTCCCATCTGTTTTTTTTCCCCCAAGCTGCTGTGTGAACTTTTCTTCCTTCCCCAAGACAAAGGCCGAGTGCTATTTTGTTCTCTCTTGCCATGTGGTCGGCAGAGTTGGGTTTTTCCCTTCCCCTGGCATTTTGGGTTTTTTTTGTTCTGCTGGGGGGTTGGGCGGTAAGGTTCTGATGTTTCAATATCTTAACAGCTTTTCCCTTTTTCCTGTGCTGTGCAGGCACTTTGTTTGTCAATAAACAGTTGGGGTTTTTTCACCCACTAATATTCATTTCATATCAGCAGGAAGAGATTGCTAAAACCCTTTACTTGAGAAGAAATGATCATTCCAGAGCGTTTTCTTCCAAACTTGTCTCTAAACTGAGAAAATCTTTTACAGAAGTTTACTTGGAAGCCATTACATCCCTCTCTACTGGACCTATCATGCTCATAAGTAGAAACCTCTAAAAGCTTTAAAAAAAATTAAACATGCAGCTAAAAAGTAAAAGAAACTACAATCCCACATGTAAACAGATACTTTTGTGACTCCAAGCCCTGCTTTCCCCCTCTCCAGGTGGTCAGCTTGTGGAAAACAATAATAGGTAATCTCTGCTATTTTCCTGGATTTGGAAAGGTTTCTCACTGATCTTATGCCCTTCTCTCTTCCCTCAGGAAATCCTGTTCTTTACTCATGTCCAAACTCCGTGTTTCTGCAAGAGACTTGTTTCTCTTTTTTTTTTTTTTTATTTAAAAAACCTAACAAACCAACAACAAAACCTCAGTCTAAACATTAGCAGAAACCTCATGTTAAAACTCAGATAAACTGCTCTAAATTGCAAATGCAGACTCTGCAGAATGGCAAGGGCAGAGGCCACACAGCCTGGTCAAGAAGGGTGTTAGGGGCAGTCCACCAACCCAGAGGAAAACCTTTTTCTCCCCTGGCCTCTTCCCTTATGGAGGGAATGAAGAAATGAAGCTGCAATGGTGGAAAAGTTTGGACAAAATATTACTTCCTCCTTTAACAATTAGAGGGCTACAGAGAAAAAACCCCAATTTTGACAGCTGTAGCCAGTTCTCCTTTCCCCTCACACACCAGCTGTGCTATTACTAAGTGTTGGGGGAGCCTTGAAAAAAAGTATTTTATAGCAAAGACTAGGTTTATTCATTCTCAACTTGCTTTCATTTTAATTCACTTGGCTTTTTGACTACAACTTACTGGTTCATGTGGGATGCCCATTTGAAATTCATGGATGAGGAAAAACCAGATTACAGGCATTTGCTCCGGGAAGCCAGAAGGAGAAGAAACAGTCTGTACTGCTGGGTCCCCACAAGACCAGCATCAGCCAGGCGAGCTCATTTCTCCTTCCCTAAGTCTACAAAACTTCATGAGCATATGGTGCAATACAGGGGATTACAGGAGATTACAGCTCTGATGTGACCTACTGGTATAAGCAAAGCATTTTCAGAACAGGGAACACTCTTTGCTCTGCAAGGTATTTATCTGTCCATATGGAAATAAATAAAGCACCACCTCCTCAGACCTCCCAGGCTCCTGCTGCACTCACCTGCCACTACACCAGGACAAAAGCAAAATGCACTGTGCAACATACTACCCCTACCCCTGCATCTGCCCTATTATTGCCCTGCCTCCTCCTGCAGGTGGGTTGGATGCCAGGTGTCTTAGTTTTGCTTGCCCCAGTTTTTGCTAGTGGGGGGCGGGGGGAACCCAGAAAATGACTCCTGTGAACGTGTCCAAACAGCCAGTCCCTGGTGGCTCTGAACTGATGGATGTGCTGCTGGCCAAGGCTGAGCCATTTAGAGATCGTGGTTACGCCTCTGTGAAAACATATTTAAGAAGAGACCAAGGTGGAGGTGGCATGCACTTCTTTTGGCTGGAGGAGGAGGAGGTGGTGGAAATATGTGAGGGGAAACAACAACAGTGCAGACACCAAGGTCAGTGGAGAAGGTGGGGGAGGAGAAGCTCCAGACACCCGAGCCAAGAATCTTCTGCAGGCCGTAGTGAAGACCATGGTGGAATGGGATGTCCCCCTGCAGCCCATGGAGTCCACGGGGAATGTTAAAATTCACACACAGCCTACGCCAGAGGGGGTGAATGCCTGGAGGAAGCCATTGCCTAGCAGGAGTCTGAGTGGAGAAACAGGCTTTTACAGACTGAATTAAGTGCCTGTGCTGATGCCTGAGAGAGCCTGTGGTTCAGCAAAGAGGAAAAAGCCTTGCTCCCGAAATGGAACAGCTGACTCGGAGGTCTGTAATCTGTGGACAAAAGACCCCACGCCACAGCAGTTTTTGGAAAAAGCTGTCTGCTCATGGAGTTAGCTCACATGGCAGGGTGGGGCGGACTGCCATGTGTGACGCTCTGGGAGCCATGGCTAAGCAGAAGAAAGGATTCCTCTCCCCTGAGCAGTGGAGAAACATTTCGGTGGTGAACTGACCTACCCCTCCCCCCATGCCTTGTTCCCTTGTGCAGCTGCTGGGAGGGAGGGGGGGGAGTGGAGAAATGGTGTTTTTAAAGGTTTTATTTCATTCCTTATTTACTTCTCTGTTTCTGTTAACAATAAAAGTTTTAGCCTGTTTTATGCCCTGGTGCATCTTTTTCTCCCAGTTTTCCTTATCTCAGCTCATGAGCCCTGGATGTATTAATTTGTGAGTGCCTGGCATTTGGCCAGAGTCAAACCATAACACCAGGAAACACAAGGCAGCTGTGATGGATCAGGGAGATTCAGAAGGGGGCTATGGAAACCACTGAGAAAGAAGGAAACATCTATGTGCCTTTTGCATTACTTTCCAGAAAAGGTTGGTGGAGCTCAAGACTTAGCATTTCCTAATTCCTCATGACTCCTGGCTTGAAGCCTGTTGCTTCTGGCACCTGGGTTACAAATTCAGGCTGGCTGATGTCTTGTGCCCTTCAGCACCTGAAGTTCACAGCAGTGTGCTGGGCTGTTCCACAGGTATTCCGCAGCCCAGCTCCTGGTAGGAAGCTCCTTTGGTCCATCAGCAACACTTCCTAGGCCAGCAGCCTTAGCAAATGCTACCTTGTTTAAGACAATCCCCCATCCACTTTTGAGTTTGCAATGTTAAAAAATCAAAAAGGAATAAACCATGTTCAAACTCCCCAAAAATACAAGGCATGAGTGCTACTAAATGGAACCACACAGTCAGCCTGAGTTTCAAGTAACTAAACTTTACAGTTTGTTTCCTACAAAACAGAATATTATAGTGTAAAAAAATAAATATCTATTATAAATTGTCCTTTTTTGTATTTCTCTTGGAGACTGTCACAGGAGGTTTCCTTGGAAGCTTGAGGTGCCATTTTAAGAGTTTCTCTCTTGCATATGTAGGGTGGGCATCTTCTCAGGTGTTCAGTGGTGCACCGATGCTGGAAGATGCCATAGGAGCCCACCTGCCTGCATCTCTGTACTGCCTGCACTTCTTGGCCTTCGTACAGGTAGGAAGTACCTGACAAAAGAGAGGTTGTTGTGTTTATTTCTTCAAAATTTATGGATGTTTTAAGTGCACGGGTAAAGATCCTGGATCTTTGTATTGCCAAATGGGTCCTTGCATCTCTCTGTGAGGGGAGGCTAAAGTTTTCCCGTTGCAATCCCACTGGCAGTCTTCAGCTTGGACATAGAAGTGTAACACCCAAGGAAGACATATTGCATTTCCTCCACTGCTTCCTTTTCTCCAAAATTTTCATCAAAAGTCAGGGTGCACATGCTAGGCATATACTGCAAGGAGGATGAGGAGCCTTCATAGAACTGGACTGTGATTTTCTGAAACAACGCCGCTTCACTCAGTTTACCCTCACCTCAAGCTTGTATCCTGCACCCCCTGCATTAGGATGGTCTCAGTGGACAACCAGCAGTGCCTCAGCCCCTGCCATAGTGAGGCACCCTGGGCTTCCCTCACAGAGGCATGGTTTTCCTCTAAGACCACATTTTGTTTGAGACACATCCTCAAAGCTGCTGCCTCTGTGAGTGGATTGGCTGTACAGAGGGAAGTTATTTTAGGAGCTGCAGAAGACCAGTGCAAAGGTCTGGCCACTGTTTCCACAACTATTTTGTGCATAAATATGGTAGCAGAGAGATGCTTCTGCTGCAGCATGCCCTGTCATTGGCACAATGAACGTTTTCTAGTTGCCAACAACTCTTGGGCACCTGTAGGCTGGCTAGGTTTCTGCTTCTCAGCTGGCTGGCTAGGGGCTAATCCCTGTGTCCCTCTCCAGCCCTGGTTCAGCCTGGCTTGGGCAGTGTGCAGGCAGCCCTGGTGTGGCTGGGCAGAGCCAGGTCACAGTACTGAGCCCCACGACCTGTGGGGGTGACCTCTGCAGCACCCCAAGGAAAGGCAGACCTACCCAGCATGGCCAGGTTGGGTTTCTCTCTGGGTCACGTAGGTGCCTGAGGCAGTGATAGAGGAGGCAGGTGAGAAGAAGGGTAGTCAGGGGGACCAGGACCCCCACTGCAATGGTAATAGCTGGTGCCATGCTGCTGTCTGGACCTGTGGGGAAAACAGCAGATACTCAGTTTGTGCTTGAAGTGAAAAAACAATCCCAAACCCATTTCAAAAATCCCTTGGCCATTCCCCAGGGTGAAATGGGGTGGATGGGGCACTGGGAGCACATCATGATGCACACAGGTGGTGCTGCCAGTAGGCTTGTGCTTGAGGTGTGATGTCAATGTCAGGCATACAGAACGCAGCCCCTCTGAGGTCTGATGTCGTGGTCAGATGTACAGAACCCAGCCCCTCTGAGCTACCCAACGCTGGCACATCTTGTTGGTGGGTCTGGCTATGTGATGGGGAAACCTGTCACAAATAGTCCTTCAGAGAGACAGGGAGGCTGGGGCACATCATGGTAAGGGGACCTGATGGCAGTAAGACATTATGTGCTATTGGCCAGGGCATCTTCATGTTCCCAGGTACCTACCAGGTGCCTTCCCCACCTGCTCCCAACCCTCTGAGGAGTTTTCTGATCTACCCCAGGAGGTGTTTCACAGTTTCTGCCCCACTCCAGAGCAGGAGCAGGGCTACATACTGACCCTGCTCCAAGCTGTCTGTGGGCAGAACCAGGGTCACATTTAGAGAAGGGTGTTGAATCACGCAGGCAATGGGATACTCCTGAAGGATTTTTGAGTAGGCATGGGTAAAATTGCTGATGACAGTCACGGTCTGGTTGCTAAACTTGATGTGGTGTTCCATTGGCTTCTGCTGCAGGATGCTGGGAAGGTGCCAGGTTATTTTTGGAGCTGGTTTCCCTGTTGCTGAGCAGCTCACCCCCACCATTTTCTCAGAGTCCTCAGCTTTGTCTGGACTGGGTATAAGCTTAGTTTCCACTTTGGGGTCTGAGATGGCTATAAACAACAAAGTGACAAAGTCCTTTAGTTTCTGCCCATGTTTGAGCAAAGAGTTCTGTATTTACAATTATCTTGGAGGACAAGATTGCTATCTAAGCTTAGAAAGGGCAAGAGGGTAGAAGCATCTGTTTCAATTCTTTTACTAGAAGCAGCACTGCAGCATCCCAGCTGAGAATTAGTGATTATGGTTGAGTTAAAAACACAAGGTAGTGAAACTGTGAAATCATATGTCCTTTTTTCTCTGAAAGAGCTGAACTACTTGAATGAATTACAATTATTTTCCTTTAAAATTACCTGCAGGATTAGCTTTACTACTGTTTGAGCTGTGTAGAGTTGCAAATCAAAGGACTAAATGCATATATTTATGCAAGAGAGTAATAGCGAGTTTGTATGTGGTTATACCATGGGATTTCACCTGTGGAGGGTTTGTGCTTGTATAACTTTCTTTCTTCTTGTACTGGGTTTTGGGCACATCATAGTATCCTTCAAAACCTTCATTAAAAATCATTTCTTCTGAACTCTCGCACTCTACAAGATTTGTGGATGTTGTCACATTTAATTTTAGTCCGCAAGAAGGATGAACTACAGGCATCATTCATGCTTACTCACTCACGTGAAGCCTACTTGTTAATTCCTATTTATACAAACTGTATTTGCAAGGAGTAGATAAAGGGAAGTTCAGGAAGCTGCTTTCAGCCTTGTTAGAACTCCAGGTGGGATCTGAACACATAAGGACGTATTGGTCCCATGTGGAAAATTGCCTGTTTATCCTATGACATAAAATCATACCATAATTTAGGTCAGAAGGGACTTCTGGAGATCATCTAGTTCAAGCCTCTGCTCAGTTTGATTAGGTCAGTTTGCTTAGGCCAAGATCTAGAAAGGCACATAATTCCATTTGGGAGTACAATCCGTGGGCTTCTGTGTGGTAGCTCACCAGCCTGCCCTCTGCTTCAGTGCATGTGCTGATGGAATAGGGGTCCAAACCACACTATTTCTAGGTTTCTGTTTCTGAGAATATTACTTTTTAAAACTATTTAAGTGCAGCGACAATTCTAGTTTGAACCAAATCTGAGATACCATGAATGCCCTCTGATTAAAAAAGTATCCATTACTATATTTAGTAGAGTTCCATGTGTTCGTTACTACTTACATGAGAAAAGTAACAGTGGTAAGAGCAATATTTATGCTGAAAGTAATTTTTCTCCTAATAAAAATACCACTATCATTTAACAATCCTGCTTTTAAACAAGCAAATGAAACTTATTTTTATTCTTAGGAAAAACAATGATTTTTCCTTTTGCAAGGTAAATGAAAATTTGCCTGTAAGGTGTAGCAGACATAGTGAAAAGGGGAAAAGGCTTGTGCCAGGTGCATAATGGCACCTATAGCCTCCTGGTACAATTCCAGATGCACCTCAAGAGGCTGTCTGTGTCCTCCAAGCTGTAACTGCCAGAGGGTAGAAGCAAGACTTTGTATACCAATAATTTTGCTGGTTTTTGTTTGTTGTTTGATTTTTTTTTTTTCCAAGCCTGACCTCATTTACTTATTATGGTTGTGCCAGCCTAGAAAAATTAAGGTTGTATTTCTCATTTTTTACACACCCATAGACAAAAACTCAGCCCCCACAGAGCTGCTGAAACCTCTGAGAAAAATAAGGAAATTGTGTAGGGGGATTTCAGCTGGAACTTCTCAAAATCTCCCAAGTATGAAAAGACTAGTGTCACAAACAATTTATGTTTCGATTAGTAAATGATCTCTGAACTTCTTCTTTCACTCACGGGATGCATAAAAATAACAGATCCACCCACAGCATTAACTTCAAATATTATTGCAAAATTCAAAAATAATCAAAGGGGGAAGTCACAGATGTAACCATAGAGGATGAGAAAAGTTGCTCAGTGTCTTGCCAGAAACACATGCACTCCACACCTGCTCTTTTTCTGGCTAAGCAGTTCTCTCTCTTCTCACGATGGACTCCAAGGAATGACCCTGTAGGGCTGAGCTTCTCTCTAGCAAATGTCTGTAACAGATGCACTGTCAAGACCTGTATGTGCTTGGTTTTGTGGTAAAGTCCTGCTACACTGTTTGCTGGTATGTGCTGGCTGTTGATGTTTGATGCATATGCTTAAATTAACTGCTTCTTTTGCCTTTCATAAAAATACTTGTTTCCAGTGAAAAGGTCTTTGCATGAGAGGTTGTGTTCAAGTACTTGCTTTAGTCTCTCTTGCAGATCAGTATTGCAGATGTTCCCAAATTTGAGCTCTGTCAGCATTCCCAAGTATTTGAAAAAGGGACTTTCTGTAATGGCTTTCTGTAATTAGAGGGTGACCATCAGGTCATGATATGCTTTTTATGTATAAAGGCTTATCAGTGGTGTTATAGAGAATGATGAAAGATTGTAGGAGTTACAGTATGCCCTGTGATGACAGAAAACCTTTTCCAACCATATGAGTTTCACCAGCAGCGCTGTGCCTTGGTTTCCCTGTCTAAGAAATTGCGATGGCATTTTTCCACTGTGCTTAAGAATTCCAGGCAAATGGTGCCATCTACAGTGAAGGCAGACAGTCTTCAAAGATGGCTCTGCAAATGTCCAGGGAATATTGTGACTCAGCAACTCTTGCTCATCCTCATGTGGCATATCCCCCTCTCTCCATACCTCTCCCTCAATCCTCGTCCTGGATTTCATTCTCATCTTATTTGACAATGAAGGTTGGCAAAATATTTGCAAATTGAAATAAAAGGGGAAAGGGAGCAGACTGTTCAAAAGAGACCCACCAAACTTGATTGAAACTATTCTGTTCCAAAATGTATTTTGCCACAGGGTAGGAATTTCTGCTTCTTCCTAGGTTTGCTGTTTTCAGGCAGGCAGGTCTGACATCCCTCCAAGTCATACCTGTTCCTTTTTTCAGAGTTTTGTATCCCGTTCTTACATAGTTTCACTTCCCCTCATCATGTGGCGATGGTGCTCGTCCTGTCCCGGAACAGCCGCCCTTGCAAAGGCTGCTGTAACAGGGCAATTACCAGCGCGTAAACTCCCTGGCAGTTCCCTCTTGAGGGCAAAGACATGGCAGCCTTTCATTTTCAGCTGGTGACTCTGGTTTGCTCACCTTGCCCTGAACCCCTGAGCCTTGGGAGATTCCTGCTGGCTTTACTCTCTCTCGTGGAGCACCCTCTGGCCTTGTTCAGAGAGTTGTTCCCATCGTTAGGAGTTGGGGAATAAGGGAGTAAGACTGTGGCTTTTAAGTAGCATCGTATAAATTAGCTTCAATGAAATAACCATATATGAACTACAATCTTCTGTCACAGTGCCAAATACTCAGTTTGTTCATGATGACCCTCCAGGGCAGGTTTGATATAACGCATTACAGGAAGACCATCATGACTCGATGAGGCAGCCTCTGGCAGTGGCCCATGAGCCCATGAGAGAAGTTAAACCCTTCTCAGTTGATGCGTTTTCATCTAAGATGCAGGAAGAGATGCTTGCATGAATGTGTGTGGCAGCAGAAAAATATCCTTTGTTTTTTTTCAGAGGTAGTGCTCTGGTGAAAGAGGAACCATAGCCGTAAGGCTGGTGATTTTGGGAAGGAATACTCCCACTTGGATAGAAAAAACAAACCAAACCAAAAAATAAATATAAATCTTTGTGTTTAGATTTACATGATAAAAAAGAATGGGATCCCTCTATAAGGCATTTCCATGTTTTTCCTGTAATGTATAATCAGTATTTACACTCTGAATGACTCGGAACAGGATTTCTCTAGGAACTTTCCTCTACATGTGTGAAATATTGCTTGAATTTCTCCTCATTTCTATTTTCTTCCCTAGGAGTTTTCCCAAAAGATGGCAAAAAGAACTTTTGTTCCAGATTTGGTTTTCTTTTGTGTTTCCCACCACCACCTCCTTTACCTTATTGCTCAAGTAATTTTTCCCGTATAAGCTAGGAGCTTCCTTTCTCCACACAGAGGACTCCAGACATGTGTGTAGACCTAAGTGCCTGTGTCTTTGTCAGCAGAAGGTACTAGGGATAAACAAAATACTCTGCAGGGGCCATTTCACCAGTGAGAGGTCACAGACACTGATACTCTCCACGCTGGATATGACCTTTGGCCAATGGCCCCACAGCAGTCTCTTTCATGAGAAAGCCAGGAGACAACAGGATGTCCTGAGAGCATGTTTAATGTCTCAGCTTTCTCAGCTGGATGAAACCCAGCAGCTTTCCTCAAAAGACAACCAGCTTTTCACGCTTATTTCTTTTGAGTTCATCTATTTGTCTTTATTTCAGGTTGCACTTGCTAGTTGATGATTTCATATGGAGGTGACAAATATTGCCATCTTGACTCATGATTTGTTTCAACCCTCTTCTTTAAGCTAATTGATGCTGACCTCCTCAAGATATTGATGTGTCAAATCCCATAAGCTATACAGTATTTCAGCCTTTTTTTTTCTTTTTTGAGTAATTTTCCTGACCCCAGCCCAACTACTGTTATTTTCACTCTAGCTTCAAAATGAGCTTCCAGCTATTCTGGTCATGCATATGCCTCTTTGCCTTTTGAATACTTCACAATATTTTTAAAACTAATTGCAGAGCAAGTTAAAAATTGCCTGATTTCCAGGATTAGGAGGTGAAAGCAGCAGTGAAAGGAAGCGGAGGAACCTGAGGTTCATGGCCAGGCAGCTGTCTCCACAGCAAGGGCCAGGGAACCTTGGAGGAAGTCATGGGTTACGCGTCAGTTTTGAATCTCGCTGTTGCTGACTTGAAAGGGAAGAAAATTAAAGAACTGTTAAATGCTGGTTTCTCATCAGAAGTAGAACCAGAGAGGGAGAGAGAGCCAGGGAGAAAGCTGAACTATTTTTCCCGCATCTATGTAGCAATGTTAGAGCAGGTTTTTGCCAGGAAAAATTATTTGGTCCTCACATGAGTGCCTATACACAATTACTGTGCCTTACCATAAACCTTGAGACACATCCTGCCGGTGACAGCCCCCGAGGGAAATGTGTTGAAGATGCATTTGTAGCATCCTTCATCTTGGAGGGTGACTCCATGAAGGGAGATGGCCGAGGCTTGTAACTCGCTGTGGACAAAGCTCACGTGGCTGACGTAGGCCTTGGCTATCTTTTGGCCGTTCTTCATACTGTAAGTTGCTATGTTGTCTTCTGCCCCATCTGTCTGCTTCTGCCAGGTGACCTGTATCACATCTTCTTTCGTGACTGACTGGCATGAAAAAGTAACGTTTCCTCCCGCCTGGACTGACTGGACCTTTCTGTTCATCACCTGGACAGAGGCTGGGGGAGAAGCAGGTGCCACACTCAGCATTTCTCACACTCTTCTGCAGCCCACCCCCAGCAGAGACCCCCACAATCCCTCACTGTTATTTCTAAGCAGAGCAACTCTGGAGGATTTCTCTCTCCCTCCATCGAGGGAAAAATTGAAAATGCAGCTTGAAAGAGCTATCCAGTGTTTCACTGGACCTGCCACCTCTCACACCAAGCATCTTGCCAGCCTGATACCTGACTGTGCTGCAGAGAGCATTACTGAGAAAGGCAGCTCTGGTGTTGGGGGCGACTGATTTCTGTCTGCTAGTACGGCTATCCCACAGGCACCCACAGAACAGTTCCCTAAGCTTTCAGCCATGCTAACAACCAAACAGCTGTTGGCCCAATACCACCCTCTTAGCCCTCCTGTGGCATGGAGTGAAGCAAATCAGTAAAACTGCTGAAAATTATTATATGTCTCAGTATACACTGTGTATTGACAGTTGTCAGGGACTGGCAAAGAACAGAAAACCAGAAGGAAAAAGGTAGGGAGGGAAAAGGTAGAGAAAAGGTAGGGAGAACCAGAGGCAAACTGCATCTGCCCTCTTATCTCAGCATTGAGGTCATGCTGCTGGGAAGCAGCTGCAGAAGAGACCTTACTGAAGGCCCACAGGCAGAAAACTTTCACAGCATAAATGCCATGGTATTAAAAGTCTCCAGGGAAAAGAAGAGAACAATCAGTCTCCTCTCCTAATTCATAGACATGAAAAAACTGTTAAAGGGTAAAGGCAAGGTGAAGCTGACAGCTCAGCTCCACAGTTCTCTTGGGATAAGAGAAATATTCTCTTGGGATAAGAGAACTGTGGAGAGAGAGTTTTCAAAGTTTATTTGTGCACATTAGCATGGGAAGGGAGATGGCAGCAGTAACAGTTGCAGCGCTGAAAACATAACTCAATTTACAAGAAAGGGAAATATCTTTGCAGACCTTAAAGAGGAGTGAGGCTGTCTGCAATGCCCAGAGGTACACTAGGCTAACCCAGTCAACAGAGTGCTCTGAGATTCTGGCTGTGACCATGGCCAGGCAGATTTCCACCAAAGACCAAGAAGCCAGTTATCAAGCTGTGCCAGTCACTTTGCCTTCCAGATCTTAGCAGTGCCATAGTCAGACTACAATCCATGCTCATGGAATATAGTTTGAAACTAATTCAGCCTTTTCTACATGATTTTTAAATACAAAACCAGTGTAATACACTTATGCTTTTGATGGGCTGAGCAGACACCTACAAGCACGGTTTGCCTGCTTTATAATTTGCCCTTTGCAATAAATTTGTACATCTCTCTGGAACTTAAAAATGCACTGGTGGTAAATTAAGAAGTGGATGCTGTCAATGCAACCAGCAGTGACACATCTGAAGCCCCAGGTGAGCAGTACAGTGCCACAAGTGCCATGTCACCACTGGACTTGCCCCAGGAGGATGCAAGGTGGGGACTGCAGCACGCAGCAGCACAGAAGGCGGCTGGCACAGTCACTGAGGTCCCTCACACCATTAGGATAATGACACAGACACCTAGACAGACAATGGAGTTACCTAGAGCAGCAGTCCAGATGCTGGAGAGGAGCAGGCAAGTGACCGTCATCATCGTAGCTGTGTGCTCAGCGAGACGAGCGACTGATCCACTGAGTGCTACTTCCCCTTTTTTATATGCTTCACTCTTGCTCTAGGGATATTCCCCTCCATGCACCTACAGTAAATGGCATCTAATAAAAACCTCCTGCCTCTATGACACTCAGCTGAATTTTAGGGCATGACAACAAATGTCAGAGCCAGAAACTCAGGTTTTCCCAGCTGTGCTGCTAAGCAGACAGGGGTACTGGGTTTTTCACAAGAACTTTGTCCATAAGGTTGGGTTAAGTGCCAAAATACAAGCACAGATTTCTAAACTGGCTGAGCACCCAGTGTGGGTTACAGAAAGAAAGGCCACCCTGGCCCTGACCTGATCTCCAGGAAAGGCCGTGCTGCAAAGGGTAGTGCAAATGTGCCTGCATGTAACTCAGAGGACCCAGTTAGGGGTCTGCACCCTTTGTGTAAATTGGTGAAGACCCAGGAGCTGCCGATGCTTCTGTAACACAACTCTTTTTCTAGATTAAAGAGACCAAAGCAAGCCAAGCGCTGGACTCGGGGTCTAGGTCATGTATTGGCTCATGGAAAGAGCAGAGCCTTGGTCTCCCCTCCATTGAGGTTGTCCCCATCTCTACAGGTCCATGATCTGTCCCCAGCCCTATCCCTTGGAAAGACAGGGCTGCCATTCCACAAACACATCCTTTCCCCTCCACTATCACCCGAGATGACATAAAATTAGTGTGAAAAATGAGGTCTACTTTTTTGTTAGGATTTAGAGGTTTAATAACAGACAATAGGGGGCAAAGACAATAAAGTAAAAGTAATAGCACTGGGTGCTTGGCATTCAGCCAAAAACCACACTTGCTATAGACAGAGACACTTTTTAAAATACTTTTTCTATTGCATTAGCTTAATGCATAATTAAACTTTTCTAAAAACTATTTTAAATTTTTCTAAGAACTGTGTAGTTTAGGCTTGCCTTTTTAGAGCATGCGTAGTTTTTTTGGTTGTGGTTTTAGTTAGTTTTGTTATTTTTCTTAGATGGTGTTGATAGTTGAGATGTCAGTGACAGAGTCTTTTAATAACTGTTCGTGGAATGTTATCTAATCCAACAGACAGTTTAAACTTTTTACAATAACTATATCAGCTATTTCACTACTATGTTTTAAAACTAGCTAGTAACAGAAAGAAAGGCATTAGTCATCATTACATAGCTATATATTCACAGCAAGGCTACTTTTGTAAAATTAAAATAATACACATAGCATCTATTCTAATATTTGCGAAAAGCCAATATTATGATGTGTATTTATCACAATAGGTCACACAACTTGTCTGTGTCATTGTTTTTGTGTCTTTTTCCTTTGTCATTGTTATGCCTGTGTTCCCCTTTCTGTGTGAGTTGTGATCACACTGCTGAAACCAGCCAAGCCCTCAGCCTGCGGGTGGCGCATCCATGGCACAGTGGGGCAGCCAGACTGCAAGACCTCATTTGCTAATCAAACTTGTAATGGTAAATTGTGTTTCATGTTTCTGATTTCTGATAAGGTGGCTTCCATTTTTACAAATTCTTACTACTCCAAATGACTATGATTGCAAATAAAATGTCTTCCCTCAATTGAACAGCTGCACAGATTAGCCTCAGATTATGCAAATCACTTGGAAGCCAGCAGGCCCAAACCATAATGTGACACAAAAAATTCTCAAACATGCTTTCATGTTTATGGTTCCTTCTCTCCATAGTGTAACTAATCTGAAAACAGAAAGAGCTCAGGTATCAGTATTCCTCTAAAGAAACATTTTGGATGTGCTTTTGAGTAGGTTCAATAATTCATTCCCATCAGTCTACAAAAAGCAATTGCTTCATACTATAGTCTTTTTCTTTTGATGTTATTTTCCTTTCCTTATTTTCATAGTTGCACTTTCCTGCAAAATTTCTGGAAAGGCATTCTGGCCTTATTAAATTGTGAGATCACCACTTAGCGATCACAAAAGGAACTGCACTTCATTTTAAAAAGAATGCAAGCCCAATTGATATGTAGGAAATATTCTTGTCAGCTTTAACCATCTTATTTTCTCCCAGAAACACTCTGATCATTCAGAACCTTTAAAAACTGTGTGCTGCTAGAAGAAACTATTTTCAATGAAGAGCAAACTTTCAGTCTTAGCAAAGAACAGAGATGGTGGGAAAAATTTGTTTGCTTTAAATTGTTTACAGCATCCCTGTACACCCAGCATACCTGGTGATAGAGCCATGTATGCTGGCTGCTTCTCCCAAGGTCTGCATCTCCCCTGATAGCTCCCTGTGCCACAGGGAACCTGAGCATGCAGGGACCTCCCTACCAGCCTTCATGAGTGGGTGTTTGCATGCGCATCCGACTGCTGCAGCATCTCTGTTGGACCTCTCCCCTTTCTCGGGTGACCAGGCAACATCAGTAGTTGACTGATTGCTTTAAACAACATTTTACTCATAATGTGAGATCCATTGACCCAACCACTTATTTAAAATCCGTGAGTGTACCTTTAAGTGCATGGATTCCTTCTCTGTTAATCTTTGCCTAGACTTTTGGTGGATTACAGACCTGCTCCCTCCTTGTCAGTTAGATCCCATGGTCTTCTGCTTCAGTTGCACAACATCTTAGTTTCTGAGAACTGCACACTATGCCTGAGCTTCAGTCACATTCCACAGATAGTAAATGCTTGGGGATAAATTAAGTAGAAGTAGTTCTGCAACTACTGCTTGAAAAGCACAGTGATTCATATTACTTTCTTTCTTTCTGCTTCACCAGGATGTTTTCTTTAGTTATGAGTAAGTTTAAAAAAGGACATACAAGAATTGCACGAAATGCCAGCATTTCCCCACAGACCAAGTGACTAATGAAATTAATAATTCACATAGTTGAACTTCCAGAAAATGTTGCCAAGGGGAGTCAGTCAGGCGCAATTATAGTCTAGAACATTGGTATGTCAACCACCAGTCTAAACCACTGTTTTTTCAGCCATCCAAGCCCGGGTTAACAAATGGACAGCTGCCTACCTTGTCAGAAGGATTCAGTGCCACCTCTCAAGACATTGCATTTAAAGAGAACAAAACAGGTGGAGTGCATTTCATCCACTTCTGAATTGCAGTGACTTTTGGAGGTTGGTTCCTCAGCTCTAGTTGTAGGTAACACTGTTGGGAAGCCGCTTGTCAAATGCAGTTAAACAGGCCTGGAACTTTATAACATGTTTAAGTAGTGCCTGCATATGGCAAATCCCTGTACATTTCAGTTGAGTTTGGAGAGCTGCAGTACGCTGAGGCAAAGACACTAGCTGCATCTACAACATTTGCTCCAGCCTGTCAGTGCATCAGGCCAGGGTGTGGCAGTTCAAAGCCGAGGGATGCTGCAGGACCAGGTGGTGCTCCTTTGGGCAGGGTTACAGACAAATTGTCGTGTTTGTGCTCAAGTTTCAGATCAGAGGACACAAGGGCAGTCTGTACACAGACACAGCTGTTTATCCTTGTCATGTTTGAATTGAAGATACGTGATCTGTGATCTCTCCTCAAACTGAACTCCCTCCCAGGATGCTGAAATCTGATGTTGGACTGCCTAGCAAAGTGCAAAACAGAAACAAAGGAGGAGGCTACTTACCTGAGACCTAGCTCTTGGTGGTGTACCCCTGTCTGCAAACCCTCATGTTCCCAGAGAACAGCACATATTCTTTCCAAATAACTGTCCTGTTAATTGCCCGACACTTTTTACCTCTGATGTTTGATGAAATTGCTGCAGACACCTGAAGTCTTACAGAGATTTTATTTTCCGTTGTCAGCAACGTACCGCAATTACAATATGTGAACTAAAATTTACTTCCTCCCAGCCAACCAGCCCTGCAAGTTATGTTTCTAGTTCTTCTATTTTTCTTCTTCCTTGTAGCTCAGGGGAAATAAAAGGGGATAAAAGTAATAATAATAATAATAATTTTTAGAAAGGACAAAAAAGAGACAAAGAAGCAAAAAAAGACTGCTCTGGAAAGCTTCAGTAGGAAAGGCTATGCTTCACTGGGGTTTGAAGTGTTTGGTTTTTACCATTCAGTTTGTCACAGCTTTTCTCAGAAAAGCAAGATGGCCAGGCATTTGGTTTCCTCTTGCCAAAAGCACCCGAAGGTGCTATTTCAGACATGTCAACCTAGAGGGAGTCCATTCTGCAACACACTAATCACTTTGTGGAGGCCACCAGCTCACCCCAGCACCCCAGGAAGCCACATCACTCATCCATTCCACCTCTCTTCCTCTCCTACCCCCACTTGTTAATGTTTCCCTGCAGTGGAGGCTTTGGGGTGGTTTTTGGCTTTTTTAGGTGCGCAACATCTGAGTGCTGCATATGCTTACAGTGAAATAACAAGCTGCTTTGATCAATGAGTTTCATTCTGTAACACAGCCAGTACAAAAACCAATTCAACCGGCAAGGAAATCACACCAAAATTGGCTACCCAAGGGTGCAGAGATCCAGTGGAAGGATGGGAAACTGCCTACCAAAAATAAGGTAGGTCCATTACCATTTTATATTTAATTATGAAACAAGAGGACTAAGAGAGTGATAATGAGAGATAATGAGCTGCTTTGATCACTGAGTTTCATACTATAACACAGCCAGTACAGAAAGCAATTCAGCCGGCAAGGAAACCACACCAAAATTGGCTACCCAAAAGTGCAGAGATGCAGTGGAAGGATGAGAATCTGTCTACCAAAAATAAGGTAGGTCCAATATCATTTTATATATAATTACTAAACAAGAGGATTAAGAGAGTGGTTCCAAAACAAATGATACCTGCAGTGAATCAGCCTTAAGGGACCATGCAAGGCATTATGAGGAGCTTTTTGATTAACAAAACATAATTTAGCAAGCAAATTAGGATGAACAATATAGTTCTTAGCATGTCAAAGAGTATTGTCTCAGGATGATTTTTAGATAGGTGATGTTGTCTGTAAGCTCCCAGCATGGAGAGTCTGCTGAAGGCAGGATGGGGCTTTGTCCTGGTAAGGAACACAAGGAACAGAGAATATTTGTCATCTGCTCCAAGTTTCCAGGCAGGAAAACTATGCTTAGAGGTTCACTTTGCTATCTCTTATCTGTTGGCACCATGTCTTTATGAGGCAAGCTTTTATATACACTATATAGAAATAGACTAAATTGTACAATATGTTTAAATGATGTACACGAGGTATGGGAATATCCTATGGTTATGTACAACAGTGATTAAGAATAGATTGTCTCCTAAGGAGCTATACAGGCAGAGGAGGATGCTCAACAGGAGCCACCTAGGACAGATGGAAAATTCCCTTTCTTTTCCCTTGTCTTCTTGATAGGTCAAATAAAAGGTCATGCAATCTCTGAGTACTGTACCCTGACTGCTTACTTGGTCTTAAGGAGCTCAGATGAGGCACTCCATTGTCAAAATTAAACGTTCCTCCTGTTTCCAAAGAGAATGCATCTCTCACATCCCTGCAGGTCTGTGGCCAGATGTCTAAGTAGTGACCACATTACCTGGCCTTGAGAAAAAAGATAGAAGTCCCCAAAGCATGAAGCCTTACTCTCAGAAGCAGTTTGAGTCAAAGCTAACAAAACCCATGTGAAGCCGGTGGGTCCTCACCCATGGCAGCAAGGAGCAGTGATGAGTTTTTGTGCTTTAAAGGTCTCAGCTCCAGGCTCTCAGCTCCCAAGCTTGCCAAATCCCCATTGCTTTAAGTGGTCTTGTCACGTTTACATGTGGGACTTGTGTTGCTTTTGAAATAAATCCTGACTGCTTTTTAGGAGCAGGAATCAGAACGGAATTCTTTACAAGACCCCTGCAAACAAGGTTTTTGTAAAGCAGATTTTTCCTGCTAGCTTGATGGGGCTGTGACACTCATATCCCCCATCAGAGGGGAGAGGAGAAAGGGCTACTGCCATAAAAGACATCACTGGCATGATGCTGTGCCCCAGCCTGTGTTCATGCAGCTCCACACCCTGTTTTTCTCACTTTCAAAAACTCTAACAAATCACTGGCAAGAGAAGTAATTCAGGGAGAACATTGACCAGCTGCCCTTGCAGGGCAGAGAGCAACTGCAATTCATCTCAGTCCAGCTGGTGTAGATGAGCTGTGCCAGCTTTGTATGATTTCTGCATAGCACATCTCTCCTCGGTCACAGCTGACATTGCTGACAAAGCTGTGTCTTTCAGAAAAAATCATAAGCCTCACAGAAGTTCAGAGGGATGGACAAATGACGAGGGTGGGATTTTTGGTTTGGTTTTGGTTTTTTTTTCCAGAGAAACAGTCATTCCTATGCAGTGACTCTGCATCCTTGCAAAGCTCTAGTGCTGCAGATGTCCAGTCCTGGCCAGGCAGTGTGAGAGGCAGAGCCTGAGGGTCAGCTAGGAAAGGCTCCTCTGCTCCATAGCACAGGGCCAGCTCAGAGTCAGGCTAAAGGGAAAGCTCAAGTTAAAACACAAAGTTTATATGTATCTTGTAGCAGGCAGCCCATCCACACCAAATTCCTAAGGAATGAGGCTCATGCAGTTACATCATCCAGCTATCAGTATCTCTCCTGAGTAACTCTAACTAGATCTGGAAAAAAATCAGAGTAGATGGGTACCAATGGGTGGGTGAGTTTCTACAAGGCTTGGGAAAATTGGCCGCTGGTTGGAGGAAATATCCCAAAATTATCCCTCCAGTGATACAGACAGGCCAAGTTCATCAGCTTCTGGTGATTTAGCCTACGTGTAGGTGACGACCAGGCATGTCTGGTGGGGTCCAAGGGAGGAGGGCCCAGGGTCAATTACAGGGGTGTCAGGAGTTAAAATGTACCGAAGTGTTGGGGCATTGAGCTTTCTTTGCCAAGCAGCCAGCCACAGAGCAAGGATGTCACTTTTTACTTGGTTGGATGTGGGGCTTTTTGAGAGTTTCGCAGTTTTGTGTCAGAGTGGGTGGGTTTAAGGTGTTAGGTAGGAACTGGATATTTCTGGGGGAAGGTCCAGCTTTTTCTGGACCAGTAACCTCTTGTGGAGGGACACCAAGTTAGATGGAGACAACAGCTACAGCAGGTCCCCACCGAAGCCCTCTCTCCTGAAGGCTGATGCTGTCATGCTCCACAACAGGTCAGAGGAGCTTCATATTTCTGGTGAGGCTGGCACCACCCCTTATTAAGGTGGCTCTGTGGGTGTCTCTGTGACCTTACAGCAGCATCACACTACCTCTGTGCAGGAAGTCCCCCTTCAGGGACAGAAAGTGGTGTCCACTGCCTTGTCTCTTGGCCCTTTGGCAGCTGCGTCAAAGTAAAATCTGACTGAAGGCAACCTTAGTTTCAGATGTGCAAAGCAGACCTAACACAAACTTGAGCTCTTAACAGCAGCAGGGAGATGATGTTGCAGATTTCAGACCCTACCATTTATCTGCAAACTCTTCTACTTCCGCGGTAATTAATTTCTTGACTCTCTTTCCTCATTCCTATACATCCCCAAGTCTGCCATTTCATCCCTTCTGTTTGGAGTGTTTGCTTTTGAGAGGCATTTCTATATTTGGTTTGACCACTTCCCGAGCACCACAGCCTCTTGCAGCCTGTGACACAGTTCATGCAGCTGCTCTGCAAAGAGCTACGTGAAACTATGGAAGGAAAGAAAAGGAAACCTGCCTTTGTTCTCCTTTTAATGAGGGTCACATTTGTCTTTCATGACTGTTGGCCAGAACTATTTCGTAGCATTTTTCACTAATAAAGCTATACTTACAATTGCCTGAAAAACCCTCAACCCAACAGGAGCCAGCCCTTCAGAACCCCTCTCCACCCATATGCAAGCTGGACTCCCTTTCTCTACTGCTGGGGACCTGCCTTGAAGTGTCTGCAGCATGAATGCAGATGCCAAGAAATGTTTTCAGTTCTCAGATATACAATGCATTTTCCCACTGGATTACATGACTGACTAAATAAGACTTTATCTGGAAGTTATGCATCAGTTTACAGATCTAATTTGCTTTAGGAACATAAGCTATTTATCTTTTGACAGTCCAGGGGAAGAGCTACCCAAGCCCAACAGCCTTTTCATCTGAGCAAGGGGCTGAAAATCAAAAGCCAACTGAATATAACTGAGAAAAATTGGTTATAGAGTTCAGAAAACAAAAATAGAGGTCAGAAAACAAAAATACTTATATCAAACTCACAGTATCTCACAGCTACAATGGACTCCTAATGTGAGTTACGTGTATTATAAATACACATAGGTATTTTATTTTAAATGTAGCTCATAGGACTTCAAGGATCGAATTGTATGAAATGGTCACACTGGCATCTCCAACTAAGCTAGAGGACTTTATATCTAGTATAGGCAAAATGCTCTATATAATTCAAGGAAAATGAAGTAGGCAACCTGGAATGAGGAAGTATTATAGCCTTATTTTTATACCCAGCTGTAATGAAAGCTATCTAAATTCTCCCACTAAACAGAAAATTGTGAAGTTCAGTGGTATTTGCAAAACTTTCTGCTGCTTTTATAAGAGCACCAGGAACATCTGCAGAAAGAAATTTTTCCAGGTGAGTTGCGGAACTTAGGTAGTTTATGAAAGAATTAATATGTGTGTTCCTAAGAACACACATTTAGGAAGGAAAGTATCAAGAGCAAAAAAAAAAAAAGGTGGAATTACCTATTTACCTCAGTCCTGGGAGAGAAAAAAATATGCAAATAAGCAATTAGAGCCTGATTCATAATGTACCTCCACCAACAAGTTGTGTGTAATTCCTAAACTCATATGGTTTGGCAGCTTTACATTCCTTAGCACATTTTTATTAATTATATAAATGTAGCATATAGATACTAACACTACATTGCAAATGTTTGTAAATTACCAGCCTTTTACAGGCACAGAATTGTAAACTGTAAGCAATAGTTCCTGCCCCAGAAAGCCTAGCTCTTATTGCCAAGAAAAATGCTAACAGCAACCTGAACATAACATAAAGGCTCTTCAATTGGTCAAATAATTTCATTACCTCCAACTAGTAACTAGTTTCAGTTAAACCTCCAAGTATAGCCTTCTGCTTGAACCACCAAGGGTTATTTCAACTGCTAGAGATCAGATCCACTAGCCTTGCACTCACCCCCATGTGTTTGCAATTTCTGTCACACTATCACTGTGTTTTTCTTCCTTTTGCTTTTCCCCCAGACATGCTAAAGATCAGATTGATGTATGTCATTTGTGGGAGCAAGCGACTGGTTCTCTCCTTTCTCTTCCCAATATTTACTGCTGACTCGCCCGTCCGGAGCTATTCAATATGGATGAGCCCAGAAAGGCTGATTGCTCCTCCAGTCCACAAACTTTGCTGCTGTACTGCCTGGGTTCCCCCAGGCGACAAAGGTTGTACTTCCCAGGAACAGCTAAATGCTGTAACACCTGCCAAAAGCTGCCACCGTCCATCCCTGGGCCTTTGATTTGTGCCTCTCCTACCCTGTGGCAGTCCCTGCTTCTGCAACCTCCAGAGCAGGGCTGGGTGCCTGCCGGGGGCTGCCTCCCAGGGAGAACAGCAGCAGAGAAGCTGCATAAAGTGCCTTGTCCAAAAAACTGGAGAAGGCAGTATGGATTTGCAGGTGCCCACAGTTGGCAACAGAAAGTGAGGACCATGAAACCTCAGACCTACGTGCTCATCCCTGTTTCCATGCCCTAGGTGGAAAGTGCCCGTCCCCATGAGGAGAAAAAGATACTCCCACAAGCAAAGTAAGTAAAGAAGCTGCTTGAGCGCCTCGGGGGTGGTGTGGCATGGCATGAATGGGGACATGGGGGAGCCCTCTGCATCTTTGCAGAGACAGCCAGCAGGCACAGCCGTGGGCAGCAGCCATGGCAAGGCATTTTGCAACCCAGCCAAAGGGAAACCTCCTTGCATCCAGTGGAGTATATAGCTGCCCTCTGATGCACCACTGTGCTGGATTACCTGGGGCCTTTTCAGTCTTTTTTGTTTCCAGAGAAGGCAGCAGGAATGGGCAGCCATCCCCTCCAGCTATGGAACCACAGGTGCCTCAGGCACCACCTTGCAGCTGCCTCCTGCAGTGGGGCACTTGGCCCTTGTATGTCACAGCCAGAGCCACAGGCTTGCCAGCACTTGAACTACAGTGATGCCCCTGCTTCCTGCCCTGCAAATGAGGTGGAGGGCTGCTGAAGCAAGTGGGCTGCCAGCACAACACAGCCTACATGTGCTCACACACCAGCCCCCGTTCCCCATACACAAGCACCGTTTAGGACTTTCTCAAAAAAGATGTCAGTATGAGGTGTTCTAATAAAATAGTTTCTGCATATTGAATACGCAAATAGGGAAGACTCATATGATAGCCAAGATCACATGTGCTCACGTGAATCAGAAGGTCTTGGTTTAGATTCAGGCTGCTGCCTTTTGCCTCTTGTGAGTAAAGCCATTCACGTAGAAGGTATAGTACTTTTACCACTTTCACAAGTTGCAGTATTAGCTAAAACCCTCTTCTTATTAGTCATGTACATGGGCAATTTCATGGCAGTGTTAAGGCAGCACAATAATGTTTGAAAACACCATAAATTCTCTAAGATGGCAGCTTTAATACAATATTGAGATACTGACGTCTCTCCTGTCAGGCTTCACAACAAGTATGCTTAAAAAACCCTGTTATCTTAAGCAAAAGTGAAAGCTCAGCTCTGAAATTTTACAGGAGCAACCTGTTCAATCCACCTCATAATAAGAACCAGACAGACTGATAAAGACAAGGCTAGGAGGAAGCAGGATGTAAGATGACAGACCTCTGCCACTTAGATGTTTGTGGAACAAAGAGACAAATTTCCAGAAAAGCCACGGTCTGCCAAACCCGTGCCCATGGATACCCAGAGCATGCGGCACATCACTTAGTGCCTCTGTGCTCCAGCACCCAGGCAGTGATACCAAGCAGAATTAAGGCTGCATTTGTCATAAAGCCAAAATACAGTCAGAAAGCAAGCAAGAACTTTCATTTCTAAGACAGACATATAAAACTGATTTCAGTTAATTAAAAAATGAAAACAAAACAAAAAGAAAACCCCAAGAAGATTACACATCTAGGTTTAAGGTCAGTAAGCAGTGCTGTCTGACACAAGTGTGTATAAGCTAGAGAAAAGATAAATCTTGAAAAGCCACCAGATTTATTGAGCTCTCAGAAGGTTCAACCCTTTTCCCTACTATTGCCACACAAGTTCATGCTTTTGCATAGCTTATGCTCAGTCTGCAGCTGAGTAAATGCTGTGCTGGCAAAAATCCTTGTCTTGTGTTACTTCACCTAAGAGTGACCATCGCGTGTTTTCTTCCTCTTTGTTCAGCACAGACCTGCAGCTATCCACCAAGGACCATCAAGGTAAAGACTAAAATGGAATTCCCCCCTCCTGCTTCCCCCCCACTTCACTCTCTGGAGCAACTGAGTCCAAAACATCCATGTATTAGAAAGACAAAGTGTCCATCATGTTCCTGCAGTAGAGAGAAAAGCCAATAATCAGACTATTTGATTAGGATGCAGAAAAATACCAGTTTAGGCCTATGTACAAATAAGTGTGTGCGCATAAAACTAATAGTGATATGCAGCCCCACTCTTGGGCAGCCGGTGGCCAAACAGTCTGCAACACACACCTATAATTTCTGAGGCTGAGTGTAATGTTGTCTGGCCCAAACTAGACAATTCAGGAGGCTGAACTTTGCGATGATGTTCTGGGTGAATGCACAACTTATGGCTGTGGGGGTGCTTCTCTGTGCTCCTCCTCCTTCTCCCTCCCTTCAGCCTTTTGGTAGCCAGCAGAGCATCTGGCATGTTTCCAGAAAGAGTTTCAGTTTCAACATAACATTTTCTAAAATTCATTTATATGGACTATTGCCAACCAGGTTTAGTAACAAAGAAATCTTCAGTTGAAAAACAAAGGGAGATTTAATACTTGGAGGCTTAAAGGGTTTTGGTTAATCTTTCCAATATAAAAAATAGCACATGTATCAACAAATGGCTAAGTCTCTGTTGGAAAAGAATAAGGTTTCCCTTTCTAGTGTCCCACTGCCTCTAGAAGGAAGAAAAAAAAGGAAAAAAAAAAAACCCCAAACCACAAAACCAATCATGCCCTTTCAGGTTGCACCTTTAGTTTCTGATAAACCAGAATGGAGCAAATGGTTGCATTGCAATGCAGGAAAGAGTGGCATGATAAACACACTGCCTGCTCATCTCACCTCCCTGCCTTGGGGTTAGATTTAGGAGTTCTGGCAATGCACCCCAGAATAATTTAAGAGTTAAATCTATAACTTGCTGTGCACCCTGCTTCTCTGCTCAAACTTACCATCCTGGAAGGTAGGGGTAGGGGAACAGCTACTTCTCAACTGTTGCACTTCACAGTCTTGTGTGGTTGTTTGTCTGTGGTTGGTTGTGTTAATACGCTGGGCTCCAAGACGCAGAAGCCGAGTACCTGTGGTTTGCTGCCTCTGCTTTGTAAATAGTCCATTTTAGCAGAGGGTAAGTGAAGCTGCCTCTCGAGTCACTGATTATGAGCGATCACCAGAAGCCCTGTGTACCGCAGAACAAAGCGCTGCCATTTAGCAGCCTAACCGGGTTGTTTTGGGGTTTCTTTTTATAAAGATGACATCAGTAAAACAAAAGTTGGTGACCAGCAGATCAGTGGGTGTTTAGCAGAAAACTTTGAAGAAAGTGGGCAAGATGACAGAAAAGGGTGTGATGAAATGAGCTCATAATTTGTACCTGTGAGTGTGGGATGGATTGTGGGGGAAGAGGAGGGGGTGGAACTGTAATAGGGAACCTGCCAAGTAGCTGCCTGGTTTTAAGAGATTTTGGTGTCCCGAGGAAAAGCCCCAGAGTGTGGTTCGAAGACAGCCCTGGCAGGGCTGTTAGTGCAACAGAAGAGACGCCCCTTTTGAGTGTTAAACTTGGCCTGTGAGTAATGGAAGTTTTCACACTTGCTCCATCGGTGTGTGGGAGAAATCACTCCACCTCTGCTCTTCAGTCTCCCTGCTAATAAGAGAAGGTTGATGATAACAGCCTTTCAAAACATGATGACTGGAAGAATTCTGGAAAATATGACTTAGTGCAAGTCTTGGTTAGATCTCTGTGTTTGAAGGAACTAGAGGTGCTCCAGACTTCACTCAGTAGACTGGGAGCCACTCACTCATGAAAATTAAGAGCCTACCTGTTCTCATTTCACAGTATTTCACATTAAGAGAAATACTGTTGTCCTCCCATCTTTGCAATCATGTCTAGGGGGGCAGAAAGCCAAGCACTGGATGATGCGCAAGTCTACCCTGATTGTTCTGCTCCTTAAAACTTCTGGAATTTCTAAACCACAGAACTTTATAAAACCTCAAATCAAAAACCAGAATTTATTTTCAGTGAAGTGTCCTCAAGGTCAGATCTTTCATGCAAAGCAGAATCTAAACAGACAACATGATTTGCATAAACTTGGAAAATCCAAGATAAATTCTGCAGGAATTTTGTTTTAACAACAATGTCCCACTTCTAGGCTTGTAAAATAAAAGCTAACCATTTGGAGTTTTTAACCCATGAAATAGAGACCTCTGTTCCACTTAAAGAGTGTAAAGGTAGCTACAAAAGTCACCATGAACCCAGCAACACTCAGTGGAAACACTGCCACTACTGCAGACAACAGAGGATACCACTATGAAGCCGGTACTTACTCACTGTCTTCAGTATCCAGTGCGTTCAAATCAAGAAGAGAAGGGCAAACAAATTTTTAACTTCTGGCTTCAAGTACTTAATCAGTGCACGTTGTCCCTTTAGATTTAATGAGTCATTCTGCTAGCTATTTAATGCACTATCACCCACAGCCCATTAACAAACACCTTCAAGAGGCAAAAGGAGGGACAAGTCTAAACAGAGTTGGGAAGGCATTTTCCCACAAAAATCTTACTTTCTCCTTCGCTAGTTGCTCTTCTTTCTCCTCCCTCTTTTTGCAAGAAGAGCATCAGTTGAGGTCTGCCAGGAAGGGATTAGCCATCACTGCATCTCTGGAGAAGCCAGGGCCCCTTCCAGTACAGTGTATCTTCTGCGCAGCTACACACACACAAGCACTTAGGGTCTTAATTGCCTCCCAGACCCTACAGTCTCTGGCAGTTTGCTGTGACTCCTGTTCCTCCCTTTATTCCTCTGTTTTCTTATGCTTTTTTACTCTGCAAGTTATCCTGACCCCCTTCCTTTAATTCCTCCCTTGAACAGCCCGTATTAAGTCTTGTTCAAATCCCAAATGCTCTCCCTTCACATGCACCGATAAAATGTCCCATTTAACTTTCCCTTCTTGTCCATCAGCTCCCATTCCCTGCTTGGGTGGATGTCACAGGGGTGATCTCTCTTTTGGGGCAGCCCTGGGGCAGCCGGGGCCTTGGATGATTCAGGCTCCCACACTCCATTTGTGCTGCTCTGCTCCCTCGTGTGGTGATGAGTTTTACCCTGGGTTGTTGGGCTCTCCACGTGTGCAGCCACAGCCTGCACAGTTGGGAAATGACTGTGGATTTACAAACCCTTCTCAGTGCTGTGTGTCTTTGTCAGCCGCACTGCAGGAGTGCACAGGCTATACCAGATCTGCTCACGTCTCCAAACTTCTTCAAGGCATAATCATACTAAAGCTTTGCTCTTTCTCTCATCCCCTTTTGCCCCCTCAGGAACTTGTTGCCGAAAAGCATTCTGTGAATTCCGGTGAACTGTGGTACTCGACTGTCAACCATGATGTAAAACATGAAGTCTCTGTGATTGACAGCCATAATCAGACAGAATATGCACTTGTCAGTGTGCCCAAGAGGAAGGCTAATGTCACCAGCCCTGAAGAGCATAGTGTATATGATGATGTCCTGGTAACTTAGAAGGCGCCCTTTTGCCTGAGCGTGTGCAGTCATCACAACCATCCTACCTCTGCTGTCAGGCCTTCAAATAAACATCTCTTCTTACCAAGCTTACTCATTAGGCCACATCTACCAGTCACTTACTATGAGACAAACCTGTCCATGAACAGGTGATCGGAGAAAGAAGCATGGACCAGATACAGGACTTGACAGTTAAACCAGGAGGAATCAGTAGCAACTGCCATCCTAAGACAATTTTCCTCTATAGAAAATTAGGAGCTACAATATTTGAAGCAACTGAGGCTGCACATTTTTCTGGGCTTTTGTATTTTTTTCAAGGCGTCTTAAAGCACTACTGCTATAAATCTCAAAAATGCAATAATAACAGTGTTTTAATGTTTGGGGAATGTTTCAAGTTTTAAATGAAAGCGTAAACCCTGTGTTAGATGCACTTACTCTTGCCCAAAATTTCTCTGACCTGCTTGATTTGTACCATTATGCAATGCACAATTTTTATAAATAACTAATTCTCAAATTCCCCTCCCCTTTCCAATGCAATACTACTTATCTTAGTGTGAAGTCTTAATGAAGTTGGAATTAAATAAAAAACCCCAAAACAATAAACTGCATGCACAACAAATATTACACCCACTGAGAAGACAGTGAATACTGTTGCTGCCCAGGTGGTAACTACCTCTCAGTAGCAGAAGTCCGGCTGTTGCTTCCATGCCACAAATGCTTACAGCTCACTCCTGTTGGAATCTCCAGTTCGGCTTTCTGCAATGCTAGAGTATCACCTCCTCACAGCCCAGCTTTCCTCTGCAAGCAGCATTTCTGGACATGTGTAAAGGTCTGAAACCAGGTATTCAACTGTTTGCCAGAGCTCATAAAATGATTATGTGCCTGTGTTCTTGCTTAAGAATGTTTTTTCAGTCCCTTCATTTTTGTAACAAAACAGTCTTGAAGAAAATGTTGAATAGTTTTTCTGATTTTAAGTCTTCATTTGTATGTGATTGCTGGCTGCAGCCCTGGCTTAGTGGTGCAATGCCTTTGTGACTCCCACCTGCCATTTCCATGCTGGGGACAGTTCCATGGAGCACAGTGCAGATACCACTGCTGTGACAGGCAGCTGAGTCTGCCCAAAACTCATACTGGCTGCTGAGACTACACAGATGGCACCTGCCATGGGATTTAAAAGGGCTGATTGTACACTTTGCAAGTTGCTTTTTAACAGTGTCTCAGTTGTCTCAGTCTTTAAAGTATTATCCTCATTCCTTCTGTTAAAATTAATATTAATCATTCACACAAAATATCTAACTTGATGTAATAGTGTGTTTTCACACTGCTGTGACCCTAATGGATTGGGTCATAATTATTTTTTTTATTTTCTTTTACATGATCAATTTACCTCACAGATATATAAACAGATACCACTTTTTTTTTTTTTTTTTTTTTTTTTT
>VZRN01006471.1:29653-62107 GCA_013397935.1 Dasyornis broadbenti
TTTTTTTTTTTTTTTTTTTTGACACTTCCTTCAATGAGAGTTCAAAATCTGACTGGATGCAGTCTGTAAATTTGAACATTTTCTGTTGAATATCACATCTTACTACAGCTCCTCTTCCTTCTTTCCAGGGATGTGCTGGGGTAAAGGTATGGAAGTAGAGGGGGATGGCTGGGAGAAAAATGAATGCTTGACTCCTTTTTTTCTCTCAACTCTTAATGCTCATATAGGTATCACCATAAAGAAGTGTTATCATTACATTATTTTTCAGTTCCTAGAATTGAGATAGAGAAGTGTTCAAGGAAAGGATCAAGTGTCTTGGTAAGAGCAGTAAGATTGAGCAGCATCTCAACAGCAACTTATTTCTTTGCTGCTGATACTTTCATCACCTGCTGCTTTTGGGACAAGCCATACACAGGCCATGAAGTTTATCCTTCCCCTGTGTAAGAATCAAAAGGAATATCTCTCCTACCTTTATGCTGCATAGAATATCACAGCAAGAGAAATTCATAAAATTCTGTATTTCATATAAATTCATATAAATGCTATAAATTCTATAGAAATTAATAAAATTCTATATTTAATATAATTCATATAAATTCTATAGTTCATAAAACCAATGCTATAGCTTACAAACCAAGAGGTGGTCAGAATTAGCCACAAATATGAGAGTTATGCAAACTACTAATTTGGTCCAGAATGTTTCCCAAGCTCAGTTTAAACACATGCAACAACAACTATGGGTTTGAGTATGCAGCTCTGTCAGACAGATGGTTCATACAGCTCAGCTTTTAGAATTCCAATGGTTGTTTTCCAACTCAAATAGCTGAAAGACAAGCTGCTAAAGAATGAAAACAGTCACTTTAAGAGTAAAAATAAATAATTTAATGCACAATAATATTGTCAGATTACTCTTAAATACACTAGTAATATTAGAAAACAAGAAAACCAATTTTCCATGACATATTCCTTACAATACAAAATGTTTCTTAAAATAAATGTGTCTATCCAACGGTACTAACATTTACAAGGCTATAAATAAACGACAAGATATACTTCACTAACATGGTAGTGAATACATTCCATTCTGCATAAAGTTAATGCTTAATTTTTATATTATAGCCTGTTACTGTCTATAACTTTTATGCCACACTGGCCTGCATGGTTTGCTTCAGCACCTTCCTGTTGGTACTGTTTCATCTCATTTGGTCTCTCATCAACAAGAACGACTATTTACTGCCTTATTAAGGCAAACACCTTAGATCTGTTCATTGTTATCCCCAGTGCTGGGCAGGAACTATAACTAAGGGTATAGACTATTCTTCAGATTTACAAATATGGGTCAAGAATCTCTCTGTTTACTAGAAGCAGTGGCTAACTATTAAAGCACACTGCTAATTTGACCCCTGAAAGACTCATGTGACATTCAGGTGCATTAGTGAACAAGACATGTCTCTTCATTCTGTTTCTTCCTTCTTTCGTATTTCACATTGAAGAAGAGGAAAATGGAGCAAAGAGCACCTTATTCAGGGAGACTCTAGGAAGAATAAGGAAATTATGAGAGTTGAAGCTTTCTTAAGAAGCTAATGCAAAGGCCTTGCATATAATTAAAGAATGCAAATATACATATATACACACACATATATATGTATATATGGGTTTTCAGGCTCTTTCACAAGGAAAGAACAACAAGCAACCATGGCATATGAAGCTAGGAGGGAAAAATAAAACAGACATGAGTATTGGTGGAAGTGAGCATTATGGATGAAGCTGTGCAGATAATTTTGGATAAGCCAAGAGAAGAAGAAAGGAGCCGTGTGCAAGACTGCTTTTAAAGCTCATTCAGAGCATTCAGATTTAATCATAAGGCAAGACAATGCAGAGCTTTCAAAGTCAACAGAGCACGCATCAAGTACCTGACTTTCTCAAGGCTGAAATGGATTATTGAGATATCAGGACAAAAATAAAGGAGGTGGTAGTGGTGTCATAGCAGTACAACACTGTCATAAATATACAACATTTTCCATTTACATTCCATTATTGCATCACAGGCAGTATTTATAGGGCAACAATTTTAATGCATTTCTACCTAATGAATCCCTGCCCTGGGATTCATAGATAGGGAATCCCATCTTTTCTAGTTGGTGATGAAGATGAGGAATCTTTCCAGCATTTCTCTGAAAGTTAAAACAGTACAATATCAATATTAAAATGAAACTAATTAGTTATTTCAACAAATTCTTTCCTGTCTCTTTTACACTACTTTTTCTATGAATTGTGAGTGAATATAAGGAACAAAATGCTTCTAAAAATTGGAACTCACAACTTGCTGGTCCCTCGTCCATGGCTAAGAGTCCCAAGAAAAATCAATACGAGTTAATTGCAAACCTTACTTACATACACTGCAATGCTGAATCGTTAGCCTAGGATTACTCTAAAAGCATGAAGGTGTGGCTCAGTAAATTGGGGGTGGGGGGAGGTATTGCTCCATGCATTGTTTTCAGTATAACTTCAAAGCTCATGGGACTTTTATACAGGCATTTCTACCAGGACAAATATAAATGCATTGGAATCACTGCCTAGTCACTGGTAGTCATTGGAATCACTGTCTAGAAAACCTGGAAGAACAAATATTTGATTCCTTTAAAAGGTATCTCTGTTCATAATAAATTTTCCAAAAAAACTACCAAAAGACAAAAGTTAGGAGTCTTTTCATCCCTTGGATTAAAATTTGTTTTGTTAGCATTCAAAACCAAATATACAATAAGGAGAAATATTTTTAATTTTTTGTCTCCGCATTATGGTACACACACATACAAGGAGAATTTGTTTGTTTAGATAAAATGCAGTATTAGATCAGAAAAGTTTAGTTGCAGTCCATGGCTAACCAGTCTCATCACTATTCACTTTCTCATCAGAGAACCAGTGAGTCCCAAGTTTTAAGTTAAGCATATGAGGACTTTCTGAAAACTATTTAAAAATGTTCTTAATTCTGTTATGCAAAATATATTTACTAATGAATCACAATATCTTTCTAGAAATATTTCTCTCCTTTCCCATAAATACTTCTGCTCTTTGTAAAGAAACAGTTACTCTAGTGTACAGCACTTACATGTGAGAGAAGTTGGATCAAGCTTTAACCTGTCACATTCAGATGTCCCAGGATTAAGAGTTTCTTCATCATAAATATTTTGACGTAAAATGTTCCTTATAAAATCTGGGTTCATAGTGTTTTCCATAAATCCCACTGTTGATGGTGGTACAGAGAACACTAGCTGATAAATTACAGTGGAGCTTTCGTTACTGAAAAACAAGGTCAAGGATAAATGTCTTCAAGTTTCAATGGGACAATTAATTTTTTTTTTTTTTTGAGAAGACTGACTTTGCGAATCAATGTTGGCATGGAATTTTTAAAAAGCGTTTTCTAAAGGAAAGCATTATGAAAGAAAACTGCCAAAGATTCCAGTTTCTGCCTCTCCCTCCCTTCTCAAAACAGCTCTTAAAGCTGGATACACCCTTGAAGCCAGCCAGAGACATGTTTTCAAATGCACAAAGGGCAATTGGACGTGTCCTAATGGGGTGCAGTTTTCAGCACTGGTGCTTCACAGAAAGCTACTGATAAGAGGTATTGCAATATCCTATATATAGTTTAGCTAGGAACATGCAGGAAGGTTTGTTTTCCTGCTAGCAGTACCTGGGACCACCCAGCTATGCTCCTGACTCAGCTCTGGAGTGGATTACACAAACCAGTGACCTGGAGACCCTCTCTGGAGATTTCATTTTTTGTGGTCTACACCAAAGCCACTGACTATGATTCAACAGCTGGCTTTTGTACTCATAGAATTCAAAACATTTTTAAAAAATACTTGAATGGGGGGAAATAAAAACAAAGAAAGAGAGGGAGGGAGGCAGCAAGACAGAGACATCAAAGGCAGAGAGAGATCAGCTAATCAGTAGACCTGCAGAACTACAGCTTTGTACTTGATGATCTAAATCATAATTAATACCCATAAGGCTAAGGAGTTCCAGTTCACCTCTGAACAGAGCTGGTATGCCCAAGACTGGCCGGGCAAGGGAGCAAAGTGCCCTCAGCACTGCCCCTTGCCACATCCCAAGGTGGCTCTTCCTCTGTCCTTGCTATCTCAAAGGACTTGAGACTTTGCAAATCTACTTCCCTTGATTTCCTCCTGTCTTTCTAATTCCTTTTGTAAGAGTTATTTTTCAGAAGTCCTTGGGGAAGCTCTGTGTCTTCCCCTGCCTCTCTGCTATTTCTCCATGGCAGGAGACATGTATATTCCTCTTGCCTTTATCTCTTTGCAGAACAAAATAATTCTCCCCATGAACCCTATTTTATTTATTTAAGATTATTTAAACTACATCAATCTTAAGTGTCTTCAGAATTTTCCTTTTAATAAATATCCTCGAATATGTTTATTAAGGACTGCAATTGGAACTAAATATAACCGAGATGATACTTCACAGCAACATGTTCCTGTCATTATGTAATTTTACCAGCATTTACCATTTACACCAGAGTATCCTTTGACCAGTTTTCACTGTCTTTACACATATTTCCCCCAAACAACCTATTTTTTTACAGATTTAAATATTGTACATGTTTATATAAGCATATGTATGTCCCATCAAAAGCCTGTAATTTTCAGATGACTTTGGTGACAGAAATTGCTTACCTGAAAGAAACCACCTGAGCTGACCTAAAGTAACGTCCTAAAGCTGGAGATGAACTGTAGACCTCTGTTAGCTGAGAGAGAGAAAAAAAACCAAACATATTTCTTCTATCCAATGTCTTTTTTCCCCACACAAAACCCTCACAGCAAATCATTCTTACAAGGTACTTTAAGGAGCATAAAAACAGGTGCTGAAGGTCAAATAACAGCAAATATCTGCCCTGGTAAAGGTACAGAGTCCCTTTACATTTGACAGACAAATTAATTGCGCATTTGAGTGATTGCTGCATAACCTTAACACAATAGAGGCATTCAGGGTGAACTAAAAGTATGTGCTCATGTTGCCATGTGCAAGTGATGTTGTTAGGTTTGGGTTGTAATTACTACCAAAAGACTCTTCTAACTCTTACTTTGCAGAAGGGAGAATCTCTCTACTTAGACTCCCCTCCCACAATGTCCAAATGAGCACTGCCATGTATGCTGAGCTAATTTCAGCTGTAACTCAGAGTTGTGTTGGCTCAGCAGAAATCACAGCTATAAACCCAGGCTGTAATCATCTACTCATAAGAGAATGTTTAGCCCATATTGTGCTTAGATGACTTTCACAGACCTCCCTAAATTATTCAATGATTCCATGAAAAAGGTGAAGACTGTCTTAACAACTGCTCAAATTTAGGGGGCAAAAATCAGATGCTTTTTTGTGCTTAAGAGCAGACAATTCTTTTTTTTTTCTAGATCGAGACTTTAAAAAGTACAACGCACTTTTTTGGTGGACTTGCAAATGACTGAGTTGCTACACAGAGAAACAGAAACTTCTTAAAAGGCAAAACACTGAAACTAAGCAGAATCAACTTTGCCAAGAGCTACATCAACACTTACCCTCTTAGTAATGTCCTCTGAGAAAAAGTGTGGGAGGCCACACATTAACTCCAATGTTCCTGAAAAATTGTGAAAATTTCCACTGTTTAGTAGTTCATCAGGATCCCAGTAGTCATCCTCATCTGTGTAAACATCTAATAATCAAAAGGAGATAGAAAGGGGAGGAAAAGGTTTCAGTTAGCTGAAGCATTGAAAAGAAAATCCTCTTGGCTTTCTCCAGAGTGGCCTTCTCACAGATTTCCTAGGTGAGGACTGACAGAAACGACTGACAGGGAATGACAGAAAGAAAGTGTAAGTCACCTGAAAAAAAGTGACAGCACATGGAGGTCAATCACCCACCCCCATTAGCAAAAGCCATCTGCTCTGGGAGCCTGACAGGCAAGGACATCTCGGGATGTAAGTCATCTATGGCACTTGTTCCAACATTTCAAACATCGTTTCCATCCTCAGACCCAAATATCTTCTTGTAGTATTTTCTCATTTAGCTAGAAACTGTAATTGCCACCTGGTCAGGATACAAGTTAGTTGCTGTCTGCTGAGATAAAAGCATTCACATACACTACTGAACACACCACCCTCTGCAGTCAGAATCCCAGTCCCTTCAGCAGTTTACTGAAGGAGTTTAAAGGATGCTACTACTGCATTTGAGTTCTATTAGACTGTACATATTGCATGTTTGTATCAGGGTAACCAAGAGTGAGATTCTTACTAGAATAAAGAATTAGGCTGATGAGAATGACCAGGAAGATCACTAGAAATATCGTAGTTATAACCATCCATAGTTTACACTTCCAGAAAACTACATTCTTGCATGATTTCCAGTGATCTCTCTCCTAGGTATAAAAGAGAAAAGTATATTGATTAATTGAATAAGGCAGGAAAAAATATTGACGCATGTCTCTACTATCACATTATGAAACAAAACCCCCATGTAGATAGGAGAGCTTCATTGGTAAGCAATGCCCTACACCAGGGACTCCCACCCTTGACTACTGCTGCAGGAGGGAATGGAGACCTAGAGAAGGCAAAGGACATTCATTTGAGAGAGAGCGATCATTCCCCTTTGTGCAGAATTTCCAACTCCTGAATTGCCCATAAAGTACTATAAAGGTGATTTCTTAGCTCCATTCTTTTTTAACTACATGAATTAGATTTGCGTATTCTACGAGCTCTCCTTTTAATGTTTGTCACCTCTCCCAACCAACAAGGTGTCCATGGAAGTATTTCCAGGACCATTCACCTCTGCAGCATTGATGATATCAATCTGATTAGCTCCTTGGTGCCAGCATCCATAACAAAGGCAGTGCTATTCAATAGATACTATTGTATTAAACCCTCCATAAAATAATTGAGACTTTTATAGCTGACTTACTTTTTCTTCAGAAGATTGGAAACTTGAAGGCTATTGAGTATATTTAACAGAGAGTTTAATGCAAATCTTGCCTGTTATATGAGGTGACAAGAAAACTTTACTCAAAGCAATTGTGCATGCACGTGCCTTCATATGGGAGAGAAAGGACAATACCTTGCCTGTCATTCATTTTTTAATAGGTTTGAAAACTATGGCAGAAATTAGTCTTTTAATGACTTAACCCAGCAGGATGAATATTAAAACTAAAAAAACCCCACACCAAATCAAACAAAAAACCCCTAAAACCCCCCAAACAAACCAAAACAAAAAGCCCTCCAAAACCAACACATTAAAAAAGGGCAAACTTAGGTGACAGCAAAACGGAAAACTTTATCTGTTTTGTTCCACAGCCAGAAGAATCAGAAGACTGAAGGTAGGGCCTGAATTCATAAATAGACCATGCTGCTCTTTTAATTCCTCCTCCTCCTCCTCCCACCCCTCCGTCCACCATAAAGCCAGTGGCAAACGCCGTGTCTTTTTTGATATCAGTACCAGGTAAGGAAAAGCACATGCAGTAGGTTGTCTGGGCCACACACATGCAGATTGGCAGGAACCAGCTGCTGACTGGAGGCACTAATCCAGGTTTCCTTCCTTTACTTTTTGAACTTTATAAGAACCCAACATAACAGAAAGGCGTTCACTGAGTTTATCTGAATGAACCAGATGGCTAAAAGCTTTTGTGTGGGTGGCAGGGGAACAGGGAGAGAAAACAGACACACAGAGAAAGATCTTACAAGAGACATTCCTCTGGAGCAGAGGCAGAAAAGGGGAAACATTCTCTGCAGACACCTCTGCACACAGAACTTTACTCTGCTGCAGAATGAAAAGCAAACACTGAATATGGTTTCTTTTACTGCATGCTTTCAGCTGTGATCACATTTACTTTTTTAAAAAAATTATAAATATTTTAGAAGTATGAATTTCAATTTAATGCTTAACACTAGCATATCTTTTGGTATTTAAAATAATTTTAAAAGCCAGTAACTACTGCCTAGAGTGCAACTATGAAATCAGCCATAGCCTCATCAGTTGAGATAGACAGCTGTCAAGCCCAAGTTTTGATTGAGTCACCACATGTCTAGGCTATCACAAAATGTAATTCTTAATCCCACATGGCAAACTGGCTTGATCCCAAGAAAACATTCAAATCCTCAACTAGTCCAACACCTTCTGGACTTTGCCCATAGGCTGGGGGGAAGCAGCAGCAGCAGCAGAGGGTCTCTCCCCAGTGGGCAAGGCAGTTCTGATTAACCTGCCACCTGAGCAAAAAGCAGAGCATGGTAACTTTCCAGCAGTCTCTATAGGACGGGAAGCCAGTTGCCAGAATCAGCAGAAACAGAGCTCAAACGAAGACTCCGTTCTGGAAAGGGGAAGGATAAACTTAAGGGTAAAGTTTCTCATGATAGTCAAACAGATCTAGCTCACCCCTGCCTCTCCTCCACCCTCTCCTGTTCCTCTTTGCACCTCCTGGAACGTGTCTGACCCTGCAGCGAGCTGACTCAGCTTAGCAGACCAGAGGAGAAGTAACTGACCCCTGATATAACAGAATAAAGGGGGTTTTGCCTAGTCAGTGGGATGAAGCAGCCCCAGAGGGGATGAGCGGGACTCTCCCAGGGAAGCGGTGCCGCTCCCAAGGAGCGGGAAGGGTCGGGCTCTGTGACTCACGGAGGCAGCTCCCAGCGAGCTCAGCCCTGCCTACAGAAAAGCGGGAAACAGCCTCGCTTCCCCACAAATATTCCTGGAGTAAGTACTGTAATTCAGTGTACAGCAGTCCCGTGTGAATATGTTATTCCTCTGCCAGCCTTAATCTGTTCCATAGCTTTAAGATAAGAAGTGGGAGCTACATCCCTCAGGACTCACGTGCTAGCCTTAACTGAGGCTATGGAGCATTCTATTGATACAAGTTCATAATGGTTAACAACTGAAAATTACTCAAAGGGAATCCAGCATGCTCTGTTGGAGGACATCTCATTTTTGTTTTGGCAGCACTGGTTAATTTCTACTGAAGGAAAGCCTGGTTTTAAAACTGTTTTCAACTTTTCTGCGCTCTGGTTTTGAGCCCAATCCCACTGACAGCACATGAAAAGAGAAAGCAAAACTCAGAGAACCAATTACAATTTCAGTTCCTAAATTAAAGCTTAAAATCCCACTCTCATATTAGAACTCTTCACTGATAAGAAAAAAAGTACATTTAACAGATTTTCAGCCTCTTTCCCTCTCCCTCAAGCAACAAATTAAACCACCCCTACAAGACGTTCCTGCAAGTGTCATTTCTCTTGTTGTATAGTGTTTTCCCCAACTGGAAGGATCAAATGAGCAAGTGAAATTCCTACCTTTCCCGTTTGAACATCTAGAGCCTTATCATGATCAGCCTCACTTTCCTCCACATTATCTTCTTGTAATTCAATAATCTCATTCTCTTGAGCAGAGCTCTCCCTTCTCATTGCTTCTGTCTCTGTGCGAGGAACTTTGTCTCTGAAATAAGCACGGAGGCAACTCATTTCCTTTTGGTTTCAGCTGCAGTTATGGTCAGCAGTAGCTCTAATACAAGGCTGGAAACAAAACAGGGAGAGTGAGGACAGTTTTCACAAGTTTCAAAACACTGTTAAGTAAGGAGAATTCCTTGGAAGGACAAACAACGTGGCTGCCCTAGCTGCAGAGAAACGGGAGGGGGAGGGAGTATCGATTTGCGTAGCTGTGAGAACTCGGGCTCTCAGCTGTGCAATACTGGATTTTCCAGTTTTCCTACTTTCCTGTACCAGCCCTTGACAATCAAGTGACTAAACCTTCAGCAACGCTGTTATTTACTGGGATGATTTTGAAAGGAACCAGAGTGCTTTTTCCTCCTGCTGTCAGCAAAAACAATAAAATACTATTACTGTTATCCATGCAGCTAAACAGATGTGGTGCTGAACAGCACAAACAGAGTAAAAGTTCATAAAGCCTATTGTTTGCTTAGGCTGGGACTCCATTGACACTTGTAATTCTAGTCTCCCTCTATAGTCAATAAAGAAATGAACACTAATAGCCTTTGTGCTATAAATTGTTCTCTCTCTAGCTGTTATACAACCTAAAATCACATCTGGTTTTAAAGAACCATTTATGTCTTTTAACAGACTATCCAACCTAAACCTGAGAAGCTGCTTTCAGGTAAAAAACCCCCAAAGGACGTGTAAGAAGAAGAAAGATGGCCTTCAGTTTCAATCTGTGCTCTACAGGACATGCTTTTGTGAAATAATCATGGTGATTTGATCTGCACTACTTTCCCACATGAACTCTCATGTGCACTTAGAGTCACACACGAGAGCGTTTTGCAGCCAGGGGCTGATTACTCCACCAGCCTCCTCGATATCCTTCTTCCTACAGCCTCTTATTTCTGTTGTTCACACCCCATCCATGTGTTTCTCCTTCCTCCCCACAGAGCATCTTTCTCCCCTCTGGATGGAAAAGTCTGGGCAGACAGCTGGTAACCACATCCTTGCTCACTCTTTTGTCCCAGCACAGGGAGTATCATGCATTAAGAACCAAACACAGCCTCTCTCCCCAAACGCCTTTCCTGCTGCCTGGGTATCCGCTCACGGTGCTGCTCCTTTTTCCTGCCAAAAGCTCAGGGTGTCTTCCCTTGCTCCACCACTTCAATTTTCTCTTTGTGCAACTCACCTGGCTTCTGCTGCCTGAAGCATACCCAGGGTTTGGATTCCTGATGTCATGTCACAGCCATACAGGCAACGGCACTCCATGAAAGCGAGCACGTCTTGGGTTTATTCCGCAAGTAAAAAGAAATACAAATTGTATACCCACACCTTTTGATTCTGAGAATCCTTAAAGCTCTGGAGGACTGAGGGTGAAGCTGAGCAGTCATCAAGATCAGAATACGTGTCTGGATCCACAAAATCTTACTTGGGACAGCTTACACTAGAAAAGCCTTTATCTGGTTCTCACTACTCCTGCTGGATATCAGGTTCATTTATTTCATTTCCACTCACAGTAGAAGACTTTACTTTCCTACTGAATTGTCTGAAATCAAAACGGTTTCTCCAAGACAAAAAGTTAATGATTATACAGATCTTGCCACGCAACGGCCAAAGTCCTTCTTTTATGTGTTTGTGAAGGATCTCCTTAAAAGGCTTCAGTTTCCTTCATCTGGGGGATCTATTTCCACTGTTGGTATATTTCTCACATGTGAAGGACTGACCCTTCTGGCATGTTGCTGAGAAACTCAGAGAAAATGGGAAGTCAAGAATTGACCTGAACTTTCTGGGCTAGGCTTTTATCTAAAACAGAACAGCAGGAAAGCTGTTTTCTTCCCTAGGCAAGATATCTCTGGTTTCAATAAAAGAAAACAAAGCTTGTGCCCTTAAATGTACACTTCAGTAACAGGGGCACGCTAGGCTCAGCTTTACAAAAAGAGGTACATCTGATTGCTTTACAAAAAGAGGTACATCTGATTGCACCAGGGATTAGAGTTTCAGAGGCACACATCAAACAAAACATAGCTGCTCACAGTTTTACCACATGTTTATTAGAAAGTAAGGTGTGAATGACTGACTAGGCATTAAAGAAACTAATCTCCTAACATACAGACTTTCAGTATAGCTTATGCTGTAGGTTTGACACAAGCCAGGGCAAGATGCCCAACACAAGAAAGGAAGGAAAAGCAATAGCAGTGTTTCTGCCAAGGTGGGTGTAACATTAAATAAAAACCACATATTTATGTATTGCAGAGTAAGAGTGCTGTGTGGACAGCAATGAGAGATATTCAAACTGCCAGCTTCATATTTTAAAAATATATATTGAAGGTGAAAGCTAAACACTTCAAAATATTGAGCACATCTAAAGACCATCTAAATGTTCTTAAGGTCATCTAGACAGTTATTTTATTGAGCTAAGTACCAGTATTCTGAAGTCCCATAAACAGCTTTGAAAACATTAAATTGGCTAGATTTGAAGTGATCAGTTCATCAGGAGATTAAAATTATCCAAACTAGATTTACTGACAGGGTTAAAGGAATGTTGCTGTCATTTCTTCCTTTACTTTCTTTGAGCCCAAGGATGCATCCAACCATAAATCCATTTTTCTTTTATGCCTATTTCAATTCATTGTGGCCTTGTGAGCACAGCCCAGAAAGATACACAAAAGGAAAATCTTGAGCCTGAAGCTGCTTGCTGTGGACCAAGGACAGCAGGTAAAACAATATGAACCTACCAGGAACATGCTAAAAATTCACAATAGATGCGGAAGCCAGAGCTGGAGAAATACACCTGTAACATATTGCAAGTATTAGACGCTACAGTTATGTTCAAATTCTAAAGAGAATGTAAGAAAGCATTAAAGTCTCCTTTTGTTTAATTACAACTCATTAATTCCTTCCTTTTACTTAGATATTATCCCAACAAACCTAAATTGTGCTCTTTCAGGACTTCAATGAAAATGTCTTGCATCCTAACATTTTTGAACTATGTATCTATCTGGTATTTTTAAGAAAACACAGTAGAGAACCTAAAAGTTATAGCCCAGAAAGTAAAAGTCATACAGTGGTAGCGTAACTAGAGGGTGAATTAATCTCAACTTTGTACATCATACACTATTTTTATTTTTGAGAACTATGAAATAATTATTTATGTTTAGAATCCTGTAACATCACTAAGGAGTTGAATACATACGGCATGTGGCCATGAATATCCAGATATGCGTATGTGGAAACAAATATAGATAACAAGAGACAAGGAAGGAGAGAATATTTATGAATAAGATATGGCTAGATTTTTGTTACAGGTTCTAATCCATTTTATTTTGTTTTTAAGGCAATGCTGTTTCTGCGAATGGGCATAAGGAAGATGAATCCATAAGGAATCTGATGTTCTTCTGAAACTGAACAATTATCGCTAGGTGAACCATAAATGATAGTTTCTTATTTTAAAAAGCGTATTCTTTCACAAAGGAACAGTCAATGGCATTTTCATGTTGTGTCATCAAATTGACTGCAGTAGGAAGCAGTTTTCCACTGAGATGATCTGTATTTTTCCTTGGCTCCTCAGTTTGTATTCCGACGGATCCAGTCATAAAGCGCTGTCACCTTAGTGTACACACCAGGACGATTGCGCCGAGCACAGCCTTCGCCCCAGCTCACAATGCCAGCAAGGTACCATCTATTGCCCTTTCCTGTGCAGGCCAAGGGACCTCCAGAATCTCCCTAAAATGAAGGAAATCCAGCCATTAGTGTGCACACACAGAGCACTGTAACAAAAATTAGATTATTTAAGAACAGTAAATACCTGCCCCTCTTTATCTCAGATTAAAACTTAGTATTAGAATCTTACTTCTGGATAGAATGTACCCAGCCAGATTTCAAATTTATTCAATTATTTTAACTTATGGAAGTAGCACACTAATCAATATAAAGCCAATGTCAAAAAGCAGGTTATAGAATTACTCCTTGATAATGTTCCATTACAGGATTCACAGAATAATTCACCACAGCCCAAACAGGGAGAGAAGAAGACAGGGATGGAAATGGGAAATTCTACTACAATTTGACCATAAATTGTTCACAGGTTGAAGGCAGTTTTCTTACACTGTGCATTAAATAGGAACAGAAACATACCACACACCCCCAAACAAAAAAAGCCAACAAACCAAAACAAGCTCAAACCCAATAAATAACCCAGGCACCATTATGTATTATCAGCAGTTTTATAATAAAGACTGTGTCTACATTTGTAGAGGCAGAAGAAGGGACAAAGACTAAGGAAAGTGCAAATAAGAACTGGCTTCTCAAATAGAACATGCAGGTTTGCACAGCAATGTAGAAAAATAAAAATTCCCATTCAGTTCAGTTCACAGGATCCAAATGCATTTGGGCTCATCAATGCCTTTTTGCCCTTCATTGCCCTAACCTTGTATATCTTCTGTGAACTGGTCTGTTCACAGGACTCTGGGCAGCTACAGTGCAGCTTCTCTCTACAGCTGTTCCTAATGCACACAAGGCAGTCGGCAGCCTCCAAATTGACCCTGGGGTTAGTTTGGTCCCCCAGTCAGAGCCAAACATGTAAGAGGTCAGAAGAATGCACTGAGAAAAAAGTAACAACGGAAAAGAGTAACAACAGAACGCCTTCGTTACCCAACCAAATAAAATCATCTAGAGAGAAGAGAAGAAGCCAAAGTTCTTCCTCCCTCTCAGGCTGCTGTCATACTAGAAATTTTGATAATCCAAGAGGCTGATCTCAAACTGACTTGAGAAAGGAGGCTGCATAGTCCAGCCAATTCCTCAGCCAGTCCTGAAAGACTAAAGGGGCTGTATGCCAGTGGGGAGAGGAAGGATCCTAAGCAGAGGAACCAAGATCAGAGAACATCCTAGAATGATAACAAAACAGTCTGAAAGGGTAAATTCTTTATTTCTCACTGCATGTATCAGATCCTCTAAAGATGAAAGGTATTTGGAAGCTTCACATAACTTGTGCAACATATACACAGCTTACGTGTCCATAAAGAAGTGAAAAAAACCAGTCTGAAAGCATAGTAAAGGGGGTTTAGGGTGTTGTGTGGATTTCCTGAAATCCCAACGCCATTCCTCTCTAGCACTGTACAGGAAATACATACTATAGGTTATATAAAATGTACACTAGTAACAGAAAACAAAAAAATTAGCAAAGATGCTAGCCAGACTAAGAACTTAAAGACCCAGAGGGCCAACATGCTAGAACTCAAACACAGCATATCATGCTGGAAACTGGCCAGTATGATAATATAGCTGAATTGGTTAAAAATGCCCATCTGAAAAGTCAAGGGCATTTCGTAAGCAACACATTCTTTGGAGGAACACCCCGCCTCTAAATCAACATATTTTAGCAAAACAATTCCAAGGTCTAAGCTTATAGACAAACTGTAAATAATGTTAATAAAAATAATAGCTAATTTAATTAGATTTAGAGACTGCAAGAAAATTCTGCATATAGTTTATTGTGTATAAAGAAGTTTGACCCATCATGAGCTACAATCTTGCAAAAGTTATCTTACTGCATTAAAATAATGACATTTATATATTACGCAAAAATTCTAGCAAATTGCTTCAGTCTAATAATCAGTAACAGATTTCTCTCCCCCTTACACAGAAACTGGTATGAAAACCATGTTTGTAATTTTGAAAGTTGATATTAATCATCAGAAGTTTGAACACCAATTAAGTACACAACTAGTCTGATAACAAAAGGAGAAAAAAAGGCAGAGTCAGGACAGGTGAAGTATGACCAAAAAACAGTTTCTGATTGTGTGTGTAAACAAGCTGGATTTAATAACTTTCACTACTGTGATATAGTCAAAACTTTTAATTATACGCATGAATGAATGTTTGAAATTAAAAGGCACCATTGCAGCTGCAGTTCTCAAACGTAGCTTTTCCTTTTGTATTTCTTTGCAACTGTAACAATACATTATTCATTACAGTGTTACAGTATTTTAGCAATTCCACACTCAGATATTAAAAATGATGAAAAGAAATCAATACAAATAGCAGAATTCGCAGATGGGCCTAACTTGATTCCTTTTATCTTTATATTTTTGTTTGCTTGTGTGAAATACAAATGTTGAAGATGAAAAAGAATTCTTGACACATTTTACCCCTTGTCTTTGCAAAAAGATATTTCTCAAGAGAGTCAGATTATCTATGCCAAATTTCCTTCCTTATTTTGGTGAGCTGTTAGTTTCCATGTTAAAATAACTCTATACTCACACTGAAGACAATCTCACTGTATTAGTAATAAAAAAAAAAAAAAAGGAAAACAAAAGAAAGACTGCACAAACAACCTACAACTCTGAACAGTTTTTCAATGAAAGCAAATATTCCTTTGTAGTTTCCCTACAAGTTCCAGATTACCTGGCATGCATCAACGCCACCATTAAGATTGCCAGCACACAGCATACGTGATGTAATAAGATCATCATACAGCTTGTTGCAAACACTTTGGTTGATCATTCTCACTCGAGCTTCCTGTAGTGTTTTGGCAAGATGACCTAGAATAAAATATAAATGGTTTTGCAGAGGTTAAGGCGGTACAAATTTCTAATAGAGATACCACTTATCAAAACAAAAGAGAATTACTTCAAACTCAAGATTTACCCAGCTAATGACAACAGAGTATTCCCCTTCCCATCAAATGGTACCTGCCCTAGTTTTTGAAAGCTGTTGTCCACGCTACCCTATAGCCATAGAGGTCCCAATGCATCACCTTTCCCTTTCCCCAGACTTTATCCTTATGACCTTAATCTTCCAGAAAGTAGTAAAAGTGCCATGCAAATTATAAGATAACACTGCACACAGGGTGACTAACTTTGAATGCTAAATAAATTATGCCCAAAGCATTTTGTTACTATTTACGTCATGGTTGTGCTCCAAACAACATCCAAGTCCTACAAAACGCAATTTCTGTATTGTTTTCCATCTTTCATTTCTAGGGAAGAAACTGAGGAATTAAGCTGACCAGGGAAAAACAAACAATTAAAGAAAACCCCAAAGAATAGTTCATAACTCACAAGTGATGCTAAGAGCTTAATTCTGTACTATCACATTGGCAAAAAATGTCCTTGTGAGCTAAATGTCCTGAATCATGTTTTGGCCCAATAGTGAACATAACCTTTTCAATACCTGGATAATCAGAGAAAGTACTGTGTTTTGGTTTATTGCTTTTTCAGCTCTAAGGGTGGAAAGATGGAAAAGGTAAGATGGAAAAATATGTTTCTTTCATATGTCTTTATATTGAATTTGAATGTTAGCCACATCATTTTGATAGAAAAACATTGTATGAAGCTATCAATTGTAAAACTGTTTGCACTTCATTAGGTATTATGTTGTTAACAAGACTTAAATTTTTTTTAAAAGCATATTAAGCAAGCCAGAATTACCACAGCCTATGGCTTCTGCCCAAGCATGAGGAACTAGGTCTCAGCACCACTGTGGGGACCTGTGATGTGCTGAGAGGCTGTCCAAGCCCAGGTTTCAAGCTGTTTAATGCTGAGACAGGGCAAAGATCCCACAGACTCCCCCACCACTCCCCTCCAACTCAGTGTACTTTGTTCCTGCCTCCCCACAGGTGGCTACTCCAAGCTACAGAGAGGCAGATTTCTTCATGAGGCATACTTTAAACTGCTTTTGGTTAAGACAGAGAAAAAGAAAGATCCTCCACAATTTTTTTGCAATTATTGCTGTCTATGGCTCCATATTGTCAATCAATCTTGGAGACAAATTCTTTCTCTGCAATAGTTGCAAGTCACTGTTCTCTTTACCTGCAAGGTTCTATTAATCGGATAAAATGAGTCATGTGCATGAAAATGGGCACAATTTTGTGAATCTAAAATAATTTGCTTTTCAATGATCTGTGGCACCTGAGTATGCATTTTGTCACTTATCACCTGCCACCCAAGCAACATTCAGAATTCACAGACTGTAGCTAAGGAGATCTTTCGTGGCTTTTCATAGACTCACTACATAAACTACAGGGGGTTATTTTGCTTACAAGTAGAAATATTTCATTGTTGGAGTTTAAAACTAAGCCAAACTCACAAAAAGGGTATCCAGGAAATGAACATACTATTTTCTCTTATGGCTCCCCAGCCAGTTACATAGCAGACAGTTCCATAAAGAAATACTCTAGAGGTGCTGGGTAAACAAATGGGCTGTACCAGCTCACTGAAGTGTACAGGTGTCTCCATTTCCAATAGGGCAATGTCATAATCTGAGATAGATTGGTCATACTGTGGGTGGACAATAATCCTTTTGATTGATCTCATAGCTACACGATTGCTCTTTTCATTAATAGTATGTGAGCCCATATATGCTCTCCATCCCATAGGAACAGAGTATCTGTAAAAAAAAATTGTTTTTAGAACATCCCATTGGAAAGCAACGCAGTGTTAGTTCACTCCTTTTTAACTACTTTTCAGTATTTGATGAGATTCATCAAAACCAAAGTGCATGGAGTAGAATATGACTTCAGAAGATAGATGTACTATAGTCTCTGTCTCCTAAAACATTAAGTAATATTTTTACTTCCTATTTTGAAAATAATTTCCTGGCACAATAAGACCAATTCCTTGCAATGCATCATGCTTTGGAAGTCATAAAAGCTTATTATGAAATTCTGTCTCCTCCTTACCACACCTTGGAGGTAAACATTTTCAATTTACACTACCTAAACTGAACATCAGTGACTTTTCCACTCCATTTATCAATGAATAGGGCTTGTCTTGGGAGAAAAGGTCATAGGTTCTACTCAGAAAATCCCTGCCTTTTGAAGAAAAAAAAAGTTTACCCTAAATCTAACAGAATAGTGTTCTATCATGCAGGATTCACTGGCAATGGAAATGAAAGAATAACTTCAAAAACTTGAGACTTTTGAAGTGAGCAGAAAATACCGGGTGTTTATATAGTGAGATTATATCACAAAGTTACAACCTGGATCAGTTTATCTAGAGGAGGATCAGCTACTGCAAATTATCGAGGGCAACTTTGTAAGGTTATTAAACTGCAAATACTCTAGAACAGTGTAATTTCTTCATACCTCAGAGAATCAGAATCCAGGAAGCAATGGGCAGCTGATATGAGCCACCTGTTGGAAATCACAGATGCACCACACACGTGGCCATGTGCTCCCATCTGTAGACTTGCTTGCCAAGGCCACTTTCCAGATCTTGCATCTTCACCTCCAACAATTCTGTTTTTCTTAAGCTGGTGTCTTCCACAAGCTAATGGAAATAATTGAATAAATTAGTAACAAAGCCCACCAGTTCATTTCACTTTGCCATGCTTGACATAAACTTTTACTCTTAGACCTCACTGTGCAGTTGGAAAAAAGTGAGTACGTGCCAATTTTCTCTCAATGGGCAGGTCAGATACAAACCAATCATTGTCTATCCTCCTGTGCAGTTTTCTAAAGAGTTGAGTAACTCATAAAGAGATTTAAGCACAATTCAAAAGTTTGTTTGAATGCATTCTCATATCTTTTCCCTCCTTACAAACACAGTTCCTTAACTGCATTTCTTTGAGCTCAGACAAGCAGCAAGACCTACCAGCTTATCGTGTAACTGTGCATTGCTTGAAATAAGTCATCATAGACAGAATGGATGAGTTGATTTAAAAGAAACAGTGAAAATTCAAGACAGACATTTGTATACAGATATTACCAGGAAACTAATTCTTTAAAATTCATGTTTGATTTAACCAATTCCTAATCCAATAATGCTTCATAATATCACAAATTGCTGCCTTAATTTCCCAAGTAATTAACAAATTTTAAAATAAATGTCACCACACCACAGTTCATTTCATCAGATCCATCTGTACAGTCTCTTTTCCCATCACACTCAGGATTTAGTTTCAGCAAGCATCTTCCATTAAGGCATTTGTATGCATAAGGGGAACAACTTTTGTAGGCTGAAATAAGAGAGAGAACATAGTGTCATGTTTGGAGTCATGCTTTCAAATTGTTGAACCTGCAAGGTGTTTTGTATTAAGTTGTTCAAAACCACACATTCCAGCCTGCTTGAAGTAATAGTCTATACTGGTGTAAACTGATTCCTCTGTGGATCAGGAATCCACAGAGCAGTGTTCCACTCTAATTAATGATCACACTAATTTCAATCTCCTCACTATCTATGAGGAAAAAGAAGAGCCTCCAACTGCCTACACTCTCATTTTACATAACTCTAAACTGAGTAAGCGAGGCCTGTCAGATCTGTTCTTTTGCCTTCACCAGCGCTACTGACATTCCAAACCAAATCTTCAGAGCATCTTTTCATTTTCAAGTGACATTGAGAAAATTGTGGAAGAGCTTTATACCTCCCTCCAATAAATTTCTGACTAAGGACTATGACAGTTTAGTATGTGAGAATCCTGATATATCTCAGCAATTGGCTTCCATTACTATTATTCTTATTACCAGTTGTTTACATGGGCCTCTAAACACTGGGAGGTAGGTTTTTTTGTCAAAGACATACTCCTGGCTACCTCAAGGACCCAAGATTGAAAGCAAGACAAAAATTATGTAAGCAAAATGCAACAAGTCACTAGGGAGCCATTGGTAGTACCAGCAACACCCATAACCATTGTGGATCTACAGTAAAAAGACCTTCAATGTGGCAAAAGACCCCAGCCTACTATGCCTCTCTCTCTTGAATCATGTGGTACTGATCTGGCAGTATTTGGGGGGAAAGTGCTCTTCCAACAGGATCACCAGCAAAATGTGGTTTGGTTATTTTACTAAAATCCCTGTTATCTTGGATTTTGATTCATTAATTGTCTAAACTCTCCAAAACCAGTTTTATTGTGCATGTTTTGTATTCACTGTTATGACACTTTTACTTTGTGACCTGAAAAACCCCATATCTAGAAACAACATATTTAACCATTAATATATACATATTTCTACTTCTGCCTTCCACCATCTTTTGGAAAGTGGCTAAAAATATATACTTACAGCAGTTGTTTTCATCACTGTCCTCCCCACAGCTGTCATCATCTTTACAAGATTTATACTGAGGTTTACATTTCCCATCACCACAGTTCAATTGTTCTGCATTACAACCTGAAGAAAAAAGGCCTGTAAATTTATAATACAAACAGCAGACTAACAGCCACATGCTACACTCCGTACCAGAGGTCACCTGGATGTTGCTGTGTCACCTCTGTCAGACATTTATCTTCCTTGGTTTTGATAGCATCCAATGACAGAGAGACTTGTGCTATACTCTCTGACCTTGGATTATCTTCTGGTCACTGTTTCTGGCATCTTTTGAATGTTCCCTATCTTCTTTGACATGCAGTGCCTAATTTGTATACAGTACTCTAGCTGAAGCCTTCCCACTGGTGATTGGGAAAATATTTTCAAATTCTTGTTTTACATCCTAGTGTGACACTTAAAAAATCCCAAAACAAATACAGCTAACCAACAAAACACCAAATACAAACAAAATTCACAAAGAGTATTTTGTGGCTTTGACTCACAAGTTACCTTTTGAGCAACAATCATTCCCCCCAGGCATTTTTTAGCAAAAAAAGCAGCTTAGGCAATCCACATGTCTGTTTAATCACCTACATTCAGATCTTCACAGAATCACAAAATATTCTGAATTGGAAGCGACCCACAAGGATCAACTTCAGAGTCCAACTCCTGGCCCTGCACAGCACCATCCCCAAGAGGCCCACCCTGTGCCTGAGAGCATTGTCCACATGCTGCTTGAACTCTGTCAGGCTGGTGCTGTGACCATTTCCCTGGGGAGCCTGTTCCAGTGCCCAACCATCCTCTGTGGGAAAACCCTTTTTCTGATATCCAACGTAGTCCTCCCTGACACAACTTCTGACCATTCCCTTGGGACTATCACTGATCACCAGAGAGCAGAGATCAGTGTCTGCTTCTCTTCTTCCAGTCACAAGGAAGTTGTAACTGCAATGAGGTCTCCCCTCAGCCTCCTCTTCTCCAGGCTGAACAGACCAAGTGCCCTCAGCTGCTCCTCATATGGCTTCCCCTCAAGGCCTTTCACCTCTTTGATACCTGCCTTTGGACACTCTCTAATAGGTTAGTATTTTTTATATAGTGGCACCCAAAACTGCTCCCAGCACTTGAGGTGGTGCTGCCCCAGTGCAGAGCAGAGCAGGACAATCCCCTCTCTTGCCCGGCTGATGATGCTCAGCCTGATACCACCCCCAGGGCACTGTTGGCCCTCCTGGTTGCCAGGGCACTGCTGAGTCATATCCTTGTCTTTATTTTTCTTCATATATATTCTCCAGCTTCTCCGGAGCACTTATAAATACATCCCACTTAAATATATCCGTCTTTCTATTGTGTAACACTTTCCTATTTCATAAGCATCTAATGATCTATGCCTATTTCATAAGCATCTATAATCCATCATTTAGATCACGAACAAAAACTATGTACCATTCTATAACAATATTGGCAGAATGACATTAAAAATATCCTTCCTCTTTGGTAATGACCCTTGACCAGTCATTCTGTGGAAACAGTTTCCTGTATTTTTTTCCTCCTCACATTTTCTTTAATGATAAGCTTGTCACACAAGACAGTGTCAAAGTACAACTTCTCTATTTATGCTCTTACAGCAGGGAACTAAAATAAAATTTTAAATCTCCATCCTGGCGTTAATATTCTTGTCACTATTTACCAATAGCTTACTTTGGCTACTTGTTATGCATTTTATTTTTTCTCTTTAAAAGATTAACTTATAAAAATTGGTGTAAAGTTTGCTCTTTATTTTTCTGTTCTCCTACTCTTTAAAGAGATGCATTACACAGCCCCTTGTCCAGACTTTTACATCTTCACCCACATCCTTCATGTGATCTTAAAGATGCCAGCAATACTTTGGATATAATTTCAGCCCACCTCTCAACTTTGTGAAATAAACTCTTTACAGAAAACAACAAACAAGAAATAATTGCTCTACCACAATCCATCGCTACCATCTGAGAAGCCTTTCCAGTGTTAAGATTGATTTCTTGAAGGAATATACATTCTGTCTGCATATCTAAGGATAAGCTAGAAAAATAAGAAATCAATGACACTAGAAATACCGATAGAGTCTAAATGTAGTAATGCAGGACTACACCATGAAGAAATATTAAAATGGCTATTAAAAATTAATGCTACTGTCATTTGTAAAATAAATTTAATATTAAAGAAGAAATTATATCTTATTTGGCACAATCTGTCAAAGATTGTTATCAAGCAGTCTGAATTAAATGAGTCAATATTCACCTAAATGGACTTAGCAAATTCAATTCACATTAATTGCCTCAGTCTGAGGGTTGAAAGTCATTCACCACAGATACATAGCTACTGATGGCAAACACCTCTTTAATTTGTTAAGGGAACGTGTTTTATACTGGAGCATCTAAGGAGAAGGAAAATAAAATCAGAGCTAGGCATTTTCTTTAGTATTACAGATACATGTTTCCTGATAGCAAAATTTTGTAGAAATTAGTCTCTGTGTTACTCCACTCAACTTAATGTCTGATGTGAATGAGTACTTTGTCAAACACTTCCCAAATCTTGCAATCTCATTATGAAACAGCCTTTGACCAAGAATTTCTTTCGCACTCACATAAACTAACAACTAATATAGATGTTAAGTTGTTTCTTTTCAAAATATAGAAAATGTTTGTCTTCCACTCTTTCAGATGTGCAAGAAGAAGAAAAAAAAAAAAAATCTGTGAAAGAAAGCCAAAACCACTCCTCTTTCTGCCCCAGTCAAATGAAACTTTCTCCTATTTAGCACCACAGGCAAATTAAGAGATACATCAGATTGAAGGACCAAACCCATTTGTCCCACAGTTGTTTAATCAGTTCCAATCTGCAGTAATTTAGTCCTCTTCACTGCCTTGCATGTGATGTCAGTGGGAGGAAAGCACACACTATGCAGCCAGCATGAGCTCAAACAGGAATGTCTCCGTTTTCTTGTCACCTATCCCTGAAGTTATTCAGCGGATGGCTGGCATTTGCTTTCCAGGTCAGCTCAGAACAGTGCCTGTGATTTTTAAAAGCCATGCTTTGCTAGGCACCCAAGAATGGGAAGAAACTAATCTCAGGTGGGTGACTACAGGTACTAGAGATGTGGGAGAAAACATTGCTACTGCTACAGGCAAGGCTGATGTAGGCCAGTGCTCTCAACCCATACTGATATCTCAGACAGCCTTCCACAAACTACTGCATCAACTTGATACTGACACATCACAGCTATTCCACTCCTCCTGATGAGTCTTAATACAGAGCCGTATGATTGTGACTAAGAATTGATTAAATAACTTCGAGCTATCTGCTTGCTGGCTCAGTGCATGAAGCAGAACACACAGATACACACAAGAAAGATGGGGGATTTTCTCTGTTAAAAAGGGTTCTTAGGCTTAGACTCTTTTTGAGGCAGTAACTAGAGTAACCACAGAACTCAGTATAGTTGGTAACTTTTTCTAGTAGAAAGACACACACATTGGTAGAAGAAAAAAACCCTGAAAATATGTGAGTCTTACAGAATGACTGACCACAAAACCTGCCACTTATTTATAGTGAAATGCACAAAACAAAAATCTTTACCAGAGACTTTAGTTCTTAAATGCTTCTATGTCAACAATGAACAGAACTACATTCAGACAAGCAAGCTAAGGATCTGAAGAGGCTTCACAAAACAAACTAATTTCTTGAAATCACAGAGAACTTTAGCTATCTAGATGTTAAGTGGGTAAAGAAAATAAAAGACATTTTAAAAATTAGGAAATTGCATATTTTCTAAGAGATATCACAAATAAATGTGTATCTCCCGAAAATTCCTGTTCCACCATCTGGAAGGCCCCCAAAATCTAACACTGATCCAGAAGCACATAGACTGGCGAGTTATGAAAGCCCTATAAGAAACCCAGACATATTTCTGCAACATCTGCTAGCAAGGGGTCCTCTGTGACTGCCAGTAAAACTTAAATAGTTTGTCTAACCCTGGAAACTGACCTAGAGCACCTTGAGTTGTGATTTTACAGAGAAGACTAAGTATTCATGGTTAACTTCTGTCGGTAGAACAGTCATGATTAGAGGCCCTCTGCCATTCTATTTTCATGTTGCAGCTTGGCTATTTTATGGTGTCAGCAAAGTGCTATATAATTAGATCTACAGAAACTGAGGAATTTTACCCTTACTCCCCATTTCACAGAAGTGTTGATAAAAGTTAGAAAATAAGTACTAGCTTCTAATAGCATCTTATATATAAATTTGTACCTCTATTTGTTCAACTAAAGACATAACATTTTAACATTTGTCTCCTGCAATTAGGTTAAGAAAAAGAGGCAGGTTGTCTATGATTGGTCTGTCAAGCAGGGTTTCTCAAAAATTCTTCCTTAAAAATGAAAGTATATGCTTAATAACTTACGGTCTGTGTGACTGAAGGCTTTGTATTCGATATAAAACCCTCTGTGGGTTACCAGCTCATCAGAATGGAAGTTGATTACAACAGAGTAGCCATATTCTCTGTTTCTGCTGTTTTCTGAAAGAGCTTTACAGTATCTAGCAAGGCAAAAGTGAGAAATATTAATTTCTAACCAAACTGGCCACCACCATCCAGCTGTGTCTCCTTTTGCTGAAAGGTAGTGATGTCAAAAAGCTTTAAGATAATGCAGTAAAGATCAGCTATATTTTGGTATTAAAAACAGTCCAACAGAAGTATTAGAAAGTCTATTTACAAATTCCTTCCACTCTGCAACTCTTTTGGGACTAGCAGACTTCGAAACAAAGTACAGCAAGATGATCAGTGTCAGGATCTAACTTATAAACACAAACTGTTTCAAGTATGCTTCATTTCAGATTGCTCATTTAGGTTTGTAAACCCAAAGCTACAAATCCAGGGAAGGATTAGATCATTCAGCCAAATCCAACAGCTGTTGCTTGTTTCAATATGCTCCTTCCAAGAGACAAATTTCTCCGAATAGTGTTATTTTTAGTATTAGCATAACAATTGCAGTCACTGAAGAGCAAATGGTTAAGAAAATGAAACTTCTGATTACACAAACTCTTCACCCATGTCAAGACCACAGCCAGGAATTTACAGTTCAGCTGCAGCTGCATAAAATCTTGTAGTTTTCTATGATATTGCTCTAAGGGGAACAAAAGAACAAGTAAATTCCTATAAGAAAAAAACAGGATGTCTAAATGTGTAGAACTTCCAAGTGCAAATTAGTATGTCAGAAAATAATGGATTTACTCACCTAACTCCATTGATTTCTAACCAGTCTTTATCACATTTACTGGACCCTGGAGACTTCTCTTGAATTTGTATTACAAGGATTTTTAGTGAGAGCTTGTAGCCAGGCAATGGTGCCTAAAAATCAAAAGATAAATACCCTAACATACATTCACAAAGTGAAAACAGCCTGTGCTTCCAAGATGTTTTACTTTGGGTTTGAAAGTACTGCATTTCTATTACTGAAATTAACACCGCTGAAGAACCAAAACACTTTTCTAAACATCTATAGAAATCTTTTTAGACTCAACTTTGGCTAGACTTTGCCAGATGAAGGAGTGTAAGCCTTTCTGCAGCCAGCATATCTATAGTACTATATCTGAGGTTCATTCTGTGTTTGTAGTGCCATGTGTTCGTGTTCCTGTCCTGCAGAGAGGTGAGAGTTTTGTGCTACAAGCTGCTAATACTTTCCATTGAACATGGAAAAGGTAGAGGCTTACTAAGTTATATACATGATAATCTCTTTTACCAGGAAAAGTAAAAAAGTAGTTAAATGCTGAATGGAGCAATAGACCAACACGTTGGGTGGTTGTTAGAAATTGTGAGCAGATTTCAAGTCTTGCCAAGGGACTTGCTGGAAATTCAGAGCTGAATTTCTGAGCCAGAGAAGGTCCTGGCTCTGCAGAATTCAGAGAAATACAGTGTAGTATCCCTCATGTGAGGCATGATTTACATGACCATTTTTTCTTTTTGGCATAGGAGAAAAGCTCTGATTATTATTAATTTTCTCTGGCTGCTAGGAGTTGTCATCTTGCACATTAATTGGTTTATGTCATGAATAATGCTCAAACCTTTGGAAGCTGGCAATATTTCCCTCCCATAGCTAGCACCTGTACATAGGAGAGGAAAGAAATGGGTGCCTGAGAAGTCAGGTTCAGGGGTCTCACTAGGTTTTTCCTCTGTTTCTCCCACATCAAAAGCCATTTCTCCCAATTTTGTGTCTACATAAGAGAAAGACAAGTCATCAATACTCTGAAGAGTTCCCAGCACTTACCTTGATCATCCAGCTGCAGTCAATATTTGGTGGGTAGTAACTTGGGTAATAAGGAGAACTCAGTGTCCCATTCCAGGAAATATAATGACCACCACACACTAGGAGAGAAATACATCAACAAGGAATACAATTATCTCAGCTGGACTAGAGTGCAGAGTCTACTTCACTTGCTAGGAGCCTTCTCTATGTGCAGAGTTAGAAGAATGCATTGTGACAGTATTAAACACATATTTTTCTTGTGTTAACAGAAAATCACTTAACTGCCACCTCTCCATCGCACTGAATTTCTCTTATTTTTGGTCAAATTACAACTAAGGGTAAGTAAAAAACACCTCTGACTAAAGGTTTTTTTAAAAAATGATAAGTGAAGCAACTAAACATGGATGCAAAAACCTCCTTCTTCCAATTTACTTCTGACCTTTATGTTGGTATTTTCAAAATTAAAAAGCAGTCAGCCCAAGGAAGTGACAACTAATTAATTTCATGTAAACAAGGAAGTTAGTGTGTCAGTTCTCAGTTTGAAAATTCATGCCATATTTGAAGAATATCTTTGAGGTTTTATTTTCTGTCAAGGACTCTCCTTGGTATCCAGTCATTGGTGCTTTTGGTTTCATTTCGGTAACATTGTGAATGAAATAAGACCATTTTGAACTTCAAAAAGTCTTGTGGCAAAACTTGGGCTAAATATCATTTGAAATGCCCACCTTCAGAGCAATGAAGCCATTTTAATTAGTAATGTGCATGGGATAAGTATTTGCATAAGCAGCATGCACAGAGACATAAGTTGAAATAAGCTCTGGAGGAGTTTATCAGCTGTGACTTGCTCCATAAATTAAAAAGCAGTCACTTGCTTAATTGTCAAAATTCTTTCACTTATATCTTACCAAATAGGTGTGGCTAAAGTTGAACTTGTGAAGTCCCTTTATCTCCTCTGAAATGCTACAGTTTATTGTTACTCAAAGTATTTTACTACACAGAACTCATGTAAAATCCATAGTACCCAATAGGTTTGGAATATACTTAGGTCTGGAACACACTTTTCTTGTACAGTTAACTACACTGAACAATGCTTTCAGAAAAGGAACAAAGACACATGAGAAGTGTTTGCTCTTGCTTTCCATTTTCTTTAAACATACATTCTATGACCTGTGACACTGCCAAAACTGATAAAAGTGCTGTTCTGTCACTGGGGCTATCTAGCTTTGCCTAGACAGACAGTGCCTGTAGTGCACAGTGTTACCCATGTAGTAAAAGTAATGTCTGGCAAGCAGGGCTTGAGTAGTTATCAGGAAGGTAAAAAAGTCTCCCAGACCGAAGGATGTTTTCCTATCTTTGTTCAGTTCTCCGCATTTTTTCAAGTGAATCAGAATTATGATATGCCAGCCTTCTCTCCCCCAGATATGTTCAAGGCAATATCAACTTTTTTATAGGCATACCCAGGAATAAGTGTGCTTCCATCTGATGCTTGTTTCTATTAACTACTTACTGATTTTAGGAATGGCTTGAAAGTGAGCTTTTAATATGTTGCTTTCTCCTCTTTGGTCCAGTGAGAAGGTAAGCAACATTACATTACTTGATGAAGTTAAACGTACAACAGGAGTCCAGGCCCCAGGCCCACACCACCTGGAATATTACCAAAAAAACGCTTAAAAAAAAAAAAAAAATCCCAAAACGTTTCTTACATTCCTGTCATCTTTGCTGGGAAACTGGGCAGAAGTAATACTGATCTGGTCATCTGTGTTTCAGAAGCATTCCCTTGGCTACCACTTCCCTTTTGTTCTTCCACCCAGCTGATAGTACAGCATGCTAGAGCTTCCCAGCATTGAGGCTTAGTCACTCTGGGTATACATCACCATTTTCTTGCATAACAAGTGCGCTGGAATTTTACTATTTATAGAAGCATCAGAAAGGTAGTGCCAGGTTATGTTACTTCAGTCGTGATAGTGGCACTGAGACGCAGAGGTTAAGAACGAAAAGGCAAAAAGTGCCAGTGCGGCAGTGTTGAGCAGCATCTGTACAACAGGTAAACCCAAAACATTTCCAATCTATCTGTGTTCAGCCTGGTTTTGTGTCACAAAAGCTATCACACAAAACATGAAGCCCCATGCATGGCAACTATTACTTCCCATTGTTCTTTTACTTTAATAATGAGGTAATTTATATCCTGAAGCTTGAAAACTTACTTCCACTTGTAATTTGAGATGCTATTTCTTGCATCTGTAAATTCACTCTTATACTTATTCCATTTTGCAACCCACAGCATATTTTGGGTTTTTTTTCATTTATTTATAACTCGATGATCCTTATGGGTCACTTCCAACTCAGAATATTCTGAGATATCTGTGAATCTGTTAAAAATTTCTAACAGATTTCTCTTTTTTTTATGCACAGCAAAGGAAAGCAATTAAGATTAGACATTACAGTAACAGAGTATTTCCTTCACAGCATTGCATCAAGTTATTTGATGTCACTGAAATCCAGATTGGCAGCATTAAAATCAAATTTTTGAACCTTAAATTGAAAGTAGTTGTCTTCTGCTTTAGCAGGCAATTCCTTTCACCCATTTGAAGTGAGACACTAGTGAATGAATCTCTGATTTGCCTCTCCTGCAGATATTATTAAATCCTTTTAATCGTAATAGCTGACAAAACAATTATAAAATGACAATTTGAGTCCTCTCCACTCTGCCATGTCGAAATATTTCAGCATCTTCATCAACCCAGTCGACAGCCTGGCTTATCTTCTATCTGTACCTTCTGTCACAGTATCATCAGAACAGCAAGGAAAGCTGTGAGATGTCCACATGAGATGCTTACTCTTACAGTATACCTCACCCTCTCAGCTTGAACACCCCTTAGGATTTGTCACTGAATAGATGTAGTACTGCTGTTTACATGAACTGGTAAGAATAATTTTACCAGTTTTATTCTTACAAGAATAAGGTCTTGTGTGACCCTAGACCTAAACATCAGGGAATAAAGGCTACTATAGTTAGTGGCTGTCAGGGATATTGGACATACCATTACTGGTTCTACGGTATCTGTCTTAAATAATGCCACTAGGCTGCTTCTGACTCAAGTAGAAAACTAATAGACAAATGCAAAACAACACATTTTCTAGGGTGGTAATAAAAGCAACCAAAAAAGTCAGCTTTTTTTGAGGTATCATCAGGCTTTTAACATAATTTCAGTCACCAAATTCTATTTTGGTTCTTTGATAGACATCATTGCACATTCTTAAATTTGCAGTTTACTGCATCAGTGTTCTCTGAATGTGTCATCAGACACCTGTGCTGATCTTGCTGTCTTCCAGGTGCATTCATGCTCATGGCCAGCTCTGCATTTGTGGTTGCTAAAAAGCTGATCCTCTCTTAATAGTGCACAGTGGAGTAACAGTAACAGCAATAATCCAAAATAAGTAGCAGAAAGATGCAGGCCAGCATCAGGAATGGGATTCTCCTTGTTAAGCTACAATTTGAGAGTAACTCCTTACAAAAACCTTGGCATTCCTGCTAACAATAGTAAGCTGTTACATCTTATTGCATAGAGAGAAATAAGTCCATTAATAGAGCTGAAGAGGAGCACCTACTCAAGTGAGTTAAAGCACTGCTAAACAAGTGCATTTCAGATTCCTAACTGAATCTTCATGCTCAGCTAACTTCCTGAAAGCTCCTAAAAAAGAAACCTAAATAAAATTCCCTTCTTGAAACCATCCATCCTCAGATCCTAAAACTTATTTATTTTTTTTGTTGAGGAAGACAGATTCCTTGGGTTCATACATGAAATTTGACTCTAAAAAGTAGGAGTAGAGTAGCCACTCAAATTTAAATATCACCTGAACTCACTTATGCAAATGGACTACACAGTGACTCTGAGGATGAAGCCTTCCTTAGACACAACTCCCCTATTGTGAACAGGGATTTGCCTGTGACTGGACTGCTGTAAAACATATATTTTCTGAAAGTAATAGAATACAATACTCTACAATGAAGTCTGTATCTTTCTGAGTTGTGAGAATTGTGTGAAATCAAACCCATTAAAAATTAGCCACAGTGTAGAATAAACCCCACAGGAATTCATAACAGGTTCCCCAGGGAAGGGGTCATGGCACCAAGCTGTCAGAGTACAAGGAACATCTGGACAATGCTCTCAGTCAGATGGTTTAGTTTTAGGCAGTCCTTCAAGGAGCAAGGAATTGGAGTTGAAAACCCTTATCAGTCCCTTCCAACTTTTTTAGAAGATCTTTTTATTACCCTATACAAGACTTTTAATTAAGTTGTATTTCAAATCTCACATTTTATCAGTTTGGTACAGTTTCAGAGAGTTTCTGTACAGCTCAATAAAACCTTTTCGCTCTGCATATCATACCTGGTAATGATCTTGTTCTGCAGTGGAAGAAGGAAATCATATGCTGATAAGTGGTGGGATGCACAGCTCTCTGGAGTGACACCACGCAAAGTGACAACTACCAGTCTCACCACATAGTTAGAAGGAACTCGTAGTCTCCATTGATAAAAAGACTTTCTGGGATTCATCAGAGTTAGAGTCCTGTTGTTACCTGGCTTAGCATACAGGTCAAAGGATACTGCTGCACAAAAGAAGCTAGATCAGTGGCTGGAAAACTGTTAGGTTGAAAGATAAGTTCTTGGGCAAAATTACAGACAAGATAGAAGCAATCACCTACACACATTCCTTAACTACTCTAGTCCTTTTTTGCCCTTACCTTTACAATACTATTCCCTTTTCCCTATCAGACTGCATCACCTTCTCCTGCCCTAGCCAAGGAAGCCCCACCATCACTAGCTCATTGCACATTCCACAAGAAAGAGCTGATTCAGCAGCAGTTGCTACAATATGTGCTTCACACCTACTGCTTCCTTTGCCATTTTCTCTTTGCCCCGTCTGTGCAATGACAGCATTAAATACATGAAGAAAAATCTTGAGATGTGCTTGATATGAAGAAAGCAGGCAAAGTGAATTAAAGCTCTACATTATCTGACTGATCACTAACATTGTATAACCAAAATTATCTAATCACAGGACAAATTATGTATAATTTTTTACAGTTTATTTTTTCTTAAGAGATGCCAAAAAGAGGAGCTACAGCTCACTGCAATTCATGGGAACGATGAAATTTCAACCATTCTAGTGGGAACATCAGAATAAAAGCTGTAAGGTATTTTCATCCAGGCTTCATTTGGAACACAGGCCATGAAGATTCCCTAGTCTGGTTTAGTTTAGTTCATAAGCCCTACAGATATATGACTAACTGGAAGAAGGCTGTTTTTCCATCACAGGATTGCATCCCACCCCCCCAAAGTGGTATCACTTGGGATTGAAGCATAATTACCTGATTTTAGCATCACATCATATTCTGTGGAATCTGAAACTGAAATTTAATAACTATCAGCTACATAAGCCAAAGACACCAAGTGGAGAAAGAAAAACAGACAGAATAGGTATTAAATGACAGGTACATTGTTACCAAAAAGCTCCATTGTAACAAGATCAAAATCTTCCTCCCCAGAACTGAACAAGTGGGTTGCTTGTTTACTACAGATTTCTTTTTGTTCCACTGGGGTTAATTTTTTAAGAGAAGCAACCATATCTTGTGGTGCCCAAAATGTATTCCAGTAGTAAGCTCGAAGCCCAGATTCTCCTTCACTGTGAAAGGAAAGAAAAAAAAAAAAAAAAAAAAAAAT